>JABXWE010022013.1:0-41102 GCA_014611495.1 Limonius californicus | reverse complement strand
CTTGATTGAGGAGCACTGCAAATAACGCATTTTCGCACCATTTTAGATTAAAATTAAAAATTTCAATAACACAAAACGTTTCCACATTTGCAGGTTATGCGGTGTTCTTGTGACTTTTCTCACTGACAGTTTAATTTGTGTAATTCTCGCCATACGTCAACAGCAACTGGGCGAGCGCCAATATTGAAAAGGGTACAAGTGAAACAACATTATTGGACGTCATGCAACGGCAAGAGAGACAGATAAAAAAAAGTTTGTTGGGATCCTTACAACAGTGACGTACCTAGTTTCTTATGGAGTAGTATTATCCATGTACATGTGTATGATCTAAGTTGCACAATTAGTTTGTTTTTAAACCCCGTTCATTGTATGATTCCAATACTTAAGACTATTAAATAAGGATTCAATCAGTTGAGTTCAAGGTCTGTAAGTAATAGGACATTAAAACGTTGATTTTCCAAAATTTCAACTTCAAATATAATTAAAAAAGAATTTCTAACTCGTCCACATCTTTATCAAGCCATGAAATCTGATTAAAATCTTTTGAGTGGATTGAGTTTTCCAAAAAAGTTATAAAGCATACCATTTTTGCAATTGGGTAGTTTAAAAAAAATTGTTCACAATACAATTCTAAGACTTAAGGTCTATTAACTAGTCTACAGAGTTAATCCAAAGGATTAACAGTTTTTGGGTAATGGACCATTAAACTAGATATTTACAAAAATTCTTGCAAGAACTCAGAGAGGTACATTTTAAGACAAAAAAAATTTTTTATAGGTTAATTTTGCCTCTGTCAGCTCATATAATTTAATCAAAATCCTTGAAAACTTTTTCGAAAAGTACATTTTTAATAATTTCAAAATAATTTGAAGCATTCTATTTCTACAATTGTTTTTTTTTTATTCTGTTCACTCTACGATTCTAACACTTATATCTACTGCTAAAAAGCCTGAAAGAGGCACTTCAGTAATAATTTAAAAAATCATAATTTTGTAGCTCTTTCACATCGTTACCGTGCCACAAAATATAATTAATATCTTTTGAATGAATTTCGAAATTTTTTTTGTATTCCACAAAAGTTTTAAAGCACGCCATTTTTACATTTGGGTGGTTTTAAAAAAATTTTGTTCACAGTACGGTTCTTACACTTAAGGTCTATTAACTAGCTTAAAGGATTAACAGTTTTTTAATAATGGGGCACTAAACCCAATATTTTCATAAATTCTTGGAAGGTTAATGGTTAAAAAGAAAAATTTTATTGGTCTTGCATGCCTTTGTCACCTCACATAATCTAATAAAAATTCTTGAAGCCATTTAAAATATATATTTTTGAAAACTTCATTTAGGCTTTCCGTTTTTAAAATTGGTTTTTTCAAATTCTATTTACACTATGATTCTTATATTCACAGGCTATTAAATAACTTAAACATTGAATCAGTTGAAGTAAGGGTCTTAGAGTAATGAAGCTTTAAAGTCGAAGTTTTCAAAACTGCCTGAAAGACCTCGGAGAGGCATTTCAGTAATAATTTATAATTAATAATGTTGCTCTTTTACATTATTATCATGCCAAAAAATCTAATTAAAACCCTTTGAATCGATTTCTCAAAATATTTTTTTAAGTTTTGCAATGAAAAATTATGTTCACACTATACTCAAGGTTAAGGGCGTATCCAGGGGGAAGGCAGCTTCCGTCCCTTCCAAGATGGAAAAAATTAAAAATATAAACAAAACATTTCTGAAAAATTGATTAATAGATTGCTTGTTGGTATGTCAACATTTTGAAAGAAACTAATTACGAAATAGAGACCCTCGCGTCATCTGTTAAAAGTTATAAGAACTACAACCTGTACGTATATAATACACGTACAGGTTGTGTATAATACACATACAGGTTATAGTTCTTATGGCTTCTCACAGATAGAAGTATAGTTAGCTCGTGGCAATAAGGAGCTTTCTAAAATAGGTAGGTAGGGTAATACCACCGGAAAACTTTTATTCAACACTTTCATCCAAAGTACTAGTAAGTACGAGATTGACTGGGTAAAATGCGTTACTATATGCACCGATGGTGCCAAGTCTATGAAAGGAGATCAATTTGGTCTTATTGTCAGATTAAAAGAGATACTGCCAAATACTACATGGTTACACTATTTTTTACATTGAGAAGCCCTTGCCTCAAAATTTTTACCTTCTGAAATGGATTGTGTTTTCAATAATGTTATTAAAGTGGTAAATTCCATCAAGAGAAAAGCAGTGCAGACTCGTATATTTAGAACAATTTTTGGAAGAAATGGAACATGGTTATCTCTAACACACGGAAATAAGATCGCTTTCGCGGGAGAATGTACTTGCAAGATGAGAACCTATTTTCCAATTCCTTTTGGCTCCTTAGGCTGGCTTTCCTTCGGAGGCGTATCTAGGGGGAACGGACAGTAGGAGGGTGCGCCCCCTTCCAAGGTGGAAAACATTTAAAATATAAACAACACATTTTTGAAAAATTGAATAATAGGTTGCTTCTTGGTATATTATCATTTGACCCTCGCGCCATCTGTTAAAAGTAATAAGAACTACAACCTGTACGTATATTATACACGTACCTACAGATTGTAGTTCTTATGACGTCTCATAGATGGGTGTAAAGTTAGCTCGCAGCAACAAGCAGCTTTCTAATAGAATAATCTCGTCTCATTTCACGACGCATCAACAACGAGAATATTCCAGAAGCTATTTACCTCGTACATATATAAGAACGCGCGCATTTCGGTTAGAGTCAGTGCAGTTAAGTTACATTCACACAAGGGTCACAACTGTGTGGAATTTTTACGACAGTAAAGTTTGTTGTTTCGTGCCATCTACTTTATTACAAATTATACAAAAATGGACATTAGAAAGCTTCTTGGTAAGAATGGTAAGTATTTACGTTTATTTGGGTATCTACGTTTGCATGTGTTATGCCGTTTAGTAAAAATTGTATTGTATTTTTTGCATTGAATTTAGAAAGATAGGTACCTGTGTGCAGTACAACGTAGCAGCGGTGAGGGCAAGGAAGTATTACCACCCTCTGCTTCAGACACTGCGACTGCGAGGCTTTCTTCTATGGTTCAATCCACGGTGCCAGAAAGTGATAGTAAAACTGAAGACGACGATTGTATCAAAATGATATTAAAAATATCTTCGTCCTGGCGACCACTATCCTGTTTGATAAGAAAAAACATCTTCTGGAAAATGGCTGAGTACCTTCGAAAATCTACGATTTTGCGGCAGATGCCAAACACCTCAAGAGGATATTCAATAACCAGTTGCTGGACACATATTCACCATGTTTAGATTACTCACGGCGACTCAAAGGTGCTTTCTGTAAATATTGTGTGTTGTTTCCGCCGTCAGCGAGCATGATGAGAGGTGGTTGGGATTTGTTCATCATTAGACCTTTCAATAAGTACAAGGACATGCACGATTATTCCAAGGCATATGTACAGACCCAGCGGCATAGAGCGCAATGGAATCTGCATATTCGTTCATGGAGGCCGTTCCAGTGGACATCCTATTTCACCAGTCTTCGCAAAAATTAATAGAGAAAAAAACAGGAAAGTACTGTCCTCAGTTGTATCCTCATCATTTTTTCCGGCACACATGATTTACCTCTCACGATGCAAAAATCTGGATGAAGGCTTACTTATAGACTTATGCCATTTACACATCAAAGGAGGTGATTCACAATTAAACATCATTTTGAGCATGCTCCGAAAAACGCGTCATACCGGTCACTATCATACAAAATGAAATAATTGATGCATGTGGCACTACAATCGGGAAAAAAAATCGTCACAAGGTTTGAGGAAGGTTAGGGTTACAGCATTCTGGCTGATGAAACCATGGATATTTCGGACAAAGAGCAGCTGTCTATTGGATTACGTTTCTTCGATGAAAAGACCAACACAATCGAAGAATTTTTGGGTTTTTGTAGAGCTTGAAAGGCGTGATGCCTGAAGATTTTGTGACAAATTTCAACCTAGACCCTGATAAGTGTCAAAGAAGGGGGTGTACAGGCGATCTTCAGGCAAAAGTACAATAAAGCCTTGTATTCCATTGCTCCTCGCACAAGCTAACCCTTGTCGTGAAAGACTTAACCGTTATCCCAGAAATTCGAAACTGCGTTGGAACTATCAAGGAGATAATCATATTTTTTCGCGAGTCCGTTTACAACGCAAGCTTATTGCGAATATTCCTAAATTGTGTGAGACTAGATGGTCAGAGAAGTACAATCCGTGTTTTTAAGGGTCACTTTGCCGATATTGTTGAAGCATTAGAGACATTAGCTGAAGAGGATAATGCAGCAACAAGAAAAAATGCTATCAAATGCTTACAGCGGCGTGCAGATCTTCATTTGTTGTGTCAGTAGCATTAATTGCGAGATATTCCGCTATACTGGAACCCGTAGCAACTACACTTCAGTTGAAGGCACTTAACATAGTTAAAGCTAACCAGCAACATCAGACTATTCTCATCTCGCTAAGAGCGCATCGGGAAGATGCGGAGAACGTGACAGCTGACGTTTTGAAAGAAGCAGGCGACATTGCAAAGCATTTGAATATTGATATAACCGCCACTCGCGTTGCTGGCCAACAAATCCATAGAAGCAACCCTCCAGCCGGAAATCCATCCGAATTTTGGAGAAGGTCTCTAATAATTCCTTACTTGGATTCTACCATATCATCTTTAGAAGTAAGATTTTCTGCAGACAAATCGCCTGCATTTTTACTGACACATTTCCATTCGAGTAACATGAGAAATGTTTCATTGAAGGAATGGAATGAAAGTACTTCATCTTGTGCCAACTTTTTACAATTTGGAAGGCATCGAAGGAGAAAGGGAATTGTGGTTCAAAATGTGGAATGAGGTAAAAGAAGCGCCAAATATCAAGGTTTTAAAAAAGAACGAATTGTTTTTTCCAACCATTAGAAAGGTGCTACCGATTTTGTTTTCACAGTCCTGCACATGGTTTAGAACCACTATTGGTGAAAATAGGTTAAATAGGTTAGCCATGCTAAGCATTCATCGTCAATGGGTTTTCGCAAACAAGGAACAATTAGTGAAACTGTAGTTAGAAAATTTGTAACTAATCCTCGCAAATTACTGTTCAAAAATGAATTTTATTAATAAATAGTATTTTTCTGTTGTAATTGTGTATTATTGCATGCCTCCCCCCCCCCTCATGAACCCCTGTTGAAGTCAATTGGTTTAATGGTTTTTGTAAATGAGCGATAAACTAAGAATTTTCTGTTAACCACAGCTGCCTTAACTTTGAAATTACAAAGTTCGGCAAAAAATAATTTGATTTGTATTATAGCTCTCTAAAATTGCTAATTAGCTTTTATGAAAATATTTTACAATAAAATATGTGTAACATTCTAGTTCTGATCTTTTTTTTAAGAATTGTCCTTTTAGATTTTTAGCATACTGATGCCTTCAATAAATAAAACTTCTCTTTAAATATGATCATGTAGATCCAAATCCGATATTTTCACAAAGTACCCTTAAAATATCTATATTGATTTCAGGTACTTCTACGGTTCATCATCGTCATCATTGAGCCGTGCAATTCTTAGAATTATGGCTAACGCCTAGGGCGTTTCCAATCCATTTTTTGAGGTGGATTAATCCTCTTGTTCTTGAGATCTTTCACAGTTTGTTGTTGATCCTGGCGGTCTCTGTTATCTTCTTCCATTCTTTCCTATTCCTGCATTTCGACTTCCAATCTTCTATTCCCAATGCGTTTATGTCCTCTTCTAGGGCATCCCTCTATCTTTTCTTTGGTCTTCCTTGTTTCCTGGGTCCAAACGGTGTCCACATCATAACCTTCCGTAACATCTCATTTGGTTTTCTACTCATGATGTGTCCAGCCCATCGTAGTCGCTGTGTTTTTATATATTTGACAATTTTTCTCCTCCAAGTTTTTCTATTTCTTTATTCTTTTTCAGTCTTTTTCTCTCTCTCTTGTTATGTTGGGTCCCAGTATTGTCCTCATTATTTTTCTTTCTATGATTTTTAGGTCTTCTTCTTCCTTTTGTTTATTGCTATTGTTTCCACGGTTACCATTGTAAAATTTCTTCCAAATTAAAAACATTTTATTCAGTTCCAAGACGTCCAAAGCCGATATTCCTATTAAAATCTCAAATTCGTATATTTTCTTGAAATCATTACATACTCTTGGTGTAGAGAAAATAAAAGGAAATCAGTATCTACACTAAAACACTCTAATGCAAATTTTGCTTAATTAAGTTAATTCCAAACATATAATAAAGTTTTAATGCAAAGGTCTAATTAGGAAAATTATTTTTAGGTATTTGAACTAACAGCCCACCTTGTGTACTGGGCCAAAGCAACTGTGATTTATCCTATTTGCTCCACTAATAAATATGTGATAGCACCTGATGCACCCATACAGCTTAATTCACCCTTATTAGATAAATTTAATGAGGCATTTCCAAGTATCAACCTAATCAGAATAATTAGTGACTTTTCCCTTCCAACTTCATTGGGGCAAAAATGTAATCCATTATGCCATCCCTCTCAACAGTCACAGTTAGTGCAAATGATAATCTGGATGCTTCAACACCACTTGCTGCTCCAGCTGCATACATATATACAGTATATACCTACTGACCATGGCCGAACCCAGCATAATTTGTAAGTATTGATGCGAAATTAAAACAAACTATTACTCAGATTAGATTTTTTAGAAGTGAAATAAAGGTTGTGCATGTAGCGCCTTCATTACATAGCAATGGTATAATGCCTGCACCAACATTTAACATTCCTCCATCGCGTCAATCAAGGACAGAATCTGAAAGTGAAACATCACTAGTCTCGGGAACCCCCGAACCGAGACCAGATTCTGAACTAACCAATGTCAGTATGAAGTATGTAGAACTGAAGCCCTACACTTGAATATGTTAAACTTATCTTATACTTTCAGTTTAGCCAATGTTAGCTTTTCATCTGCAGATGAAGAAAAGCAAGAATGCCAAGAACTTTTACTCGATTTTCCTGATGAAGAAAGAAGTGCAATATTTAAAGTAATTTTTGACCATTTAAACAAAATTAATGTGTATTATCATGTATTTTTAGATACCATCATCGAGTAATCCTGAAGATTTAAATTTATTTGCAAAGCTGTGTAGAAGTGGGTATTTTCAAGGAAATCATCACATTGAGGAAATAATGTACTTGGAAAATTTACGCAGAAGTCAGTTGTTGCAGTTGCTGGACAAATTCAGAGATGTTTTAATAACATATGAAACAGAGGACCCTGCAATAGCAATGTTTTTTTATTCTACTACATGAGTTTTAATCTTTGTTATAAGTAGATTTGATTTTAGAATTCTCTATTTATTTACTTTTATACTAAATAGCATTTATTAAATAATGTTTACACAATTAAATGTTTTCTTATTGAGAAATTACATGGGAGTTTTACCAGACTTTTATGTTGGGCGAAATCTAGGTTTCACTGCTTACAGTTGAACTTGAACCAAACTAATAGTGGTGTCATTTACCTTTTTTTTTTAATTTAAGTTCTAAAGCGTGCAATATAATCCAAGTCCCAAAACAAAAGTCATTTATTTGACATCATAAACCTTTTTTCCAGTGATAATTGTCTTATTAGGAATTTACAAGGCGGTTGATTTTTTATTAAGCACTCGTTAATTTTGTCAGACGCCACTAATTAAAATATTTAAAAACTAATCTTAATTAACTTATGCACTTTTACCAATCGCTTACAACAGAATGTTGTCACTTAAAAAACAAAAGAGCAGCGATTTGAAAATTACTTTTTTAAATAAGTTATTTGACAGACGATCTGCCTTTGGCTGGCAGGATTTAAAATAATAGACCTTATTTATAACTTGCGAAATCATCTAATCTCTCAATATTATATTTTTTGTTTGAGGCAATAAATGTAATGTTCCCGTTGTTTATTGAACGTTGCATTTCCAAAGCCTGTTTAGATAATTTCGATTCTTACATTATTTGTTGTATAATTGAAAAAAATAAAAACGATACCATATTAAGTAAAAAAAAGCTTTCCAAATACCAAAAAATATACAGGGTGTTCCATTAAAAAAATCTTCAAATAGCTGCTCCTTGGTTTCTCAAGTGATAACATTCTGTCATAGACGGTTGGAAAGAACGCATAAAATTATTTATGACTAGTTTTTAAATTTTATAATTGGTTGGATTTTGACGAAATTAATGAGTGTGTAATAAAAAATTAACCACCCTGTATATCTTTACAATAACCTGTAATCGTATGCTGTACTGGGTGTGTATTTTTGTATTTAATGATTTTGTTGAGTTTTTCATGGACACAACTTCCTTTCTCGTAATTTGGATTCATAACGCCGAATTTTTACTATCAAACACCTCCATACTACAAATCGGTAAACTTCAGTAATCACATGTTCACTACAAGCAGACACCATCGTTAATATTACCGTAACAATAACCTACAACTTGTGATCTTGCATTTTATACAATAATGAACCGACAAAAGACAACATGCACCAAAGGATTGACATTTCACTCTCCCCCATGGAATTCTTTTAAATTTAAATTAAAATTTTATTATTATTTCCTAATTTATCAACAACTACTTTGACTTTATTAATACGATTTTGCTACTGTATCGGCTATAAAAAGTGAGTTTGGTAAGACATTTCAACCCGATATCTTACTTATTTAAAATATTACAATTACAAAGAAATATAGAAGAATTAAAGGAACTGAAAGAAGAAATTAGACAAAGAAATGAAATTATCGAGAGAGAAAGAAAGGAGCTTTACCTAAAACTAGGAAAATTACAGGAAAAGCTAACCAACAAGAGTAAGACCATAAATAAAAGAAGTATAAGAATTACGTACACGACAGAAAAACTTCTGCAACTACAAACGGCTGTAGCAAGCAAAAAAGAGCCGGAAATATGGATAACAAAGATAAGAGGTTTGAAAATCCAAGCATACAGGAAGAGATCGAAAAATGTGAGTCAAGAAATACACACATGGAGAATTGGAACATGGAATGTACGAGGCATACATGGAAAAGAACAAGAGTTATGTGAGGAATTTAACAAACTTGGAATAGACATTCTGACGATTTCAGAGACAAAAAAGAAAGGACAAGGTGAAATAACACTAGAAGAGGGACATATATGGATATACAGTGGAGTAACGCTGAATAAGCGAGCAGCGGCAGGAGTAGGATGTGTGATAAAGAATAAGTGGGCAAAGAACATAATAAAATGGAAGGGCCACTCTGAAAGAATACTAACAGTAGAAATGAAGATAGACGGAAGAATTACAACAGTAATAGCGGTATATGGTCCTAACGAAGATGAGAAGGCAGAAATCAAAGATAAGTTTTGGGAACAATTAAACTTAGTAACTGAAAATAGCCAGGGGTGTATTTACGTAGCTGGAGACATGAATGCCAGAACAGGTAGGGAAGATAATGGAGCAGGAGTGATAGGCAAGCACGGAGAAGATAAAAGAAATAATAACGGCATAAGATTAGCTGACTATTGTTTACTAAATAACTTAATGGTAGCAAACACCTTCTACCAACATAAAGATATACATAAATACACAAGGCAAAGGCCAAACACAACAGAAAGATCCATAATAGACTATATTATGATAGAAAGAGATAAAAGAAGGGAAGTAAAAGATGTAAGAGTCATGCGGGGGCCTGAGATTTACAGCGACCATTATATGTTAATAGCAAAAATCAAAATGAAGAAAGAGGAAGAAAATATGAGTGGTAATGTAGAAGTAAAGGAAAAGATAGGTTATGAAACCATAAAAGCTTACATGCTAAGGCAAGAAGGAATATAAAGACAGAATAGAAAGTAAAATAGGGATGACAGAAACCAAAGACAAGAAAGTAGAGGAGTTATGGACAACATTACGAAATATAATCCTAGAATCCGCAAAAGAAACATGTGGTATCTTGAAAGTAAATAGTAAGAGAAAACAAACGGCATGGTGGAATCAAGAGATAAAATTAGAAATAAAAAGGAAGAAGGAAAGATGGAAACAATACCTAGGAGAAAGAACAGAAACTAGATATAAAGCATATAAAGAACAGAGAGATAAAGTCAAAACTATGGTGAGAGAAAGTAAAGAAAAGAGCTGGACAGAATTTGGAGAGAAAATGGAGAAAAACTGTAAAGAAAACCAGAAACTATTTTACAAAATATTAAAAAACTGCAGAAAAGGAAAAACAAGTGGAAGCATATCAGTAAAGAACAAAGAAGGAGAACTAATAACAGAAGATCAACAAATAATGGAGAGATGGAAGCAATACTTTCAAGAGTTATTAAGCAGTGGACAGGAAGGTAGTAGAGGCCAAACCACATTCAGGCAGAGACCAGAAGATATACAAGAGGAAGGAAGACTAGAGAAGATTACGATTGAGGATGTAAAAGAGTCTATACAAGCACTAAAAAATGGCAAGGCACCAGGCCATGATAGAATAACGGCAGAAATGCTGAAGAACATGGGACAAAAAGGGATTGAAGTATTCACAAGAATATGCAACAAAGCCTGGGAAGAAGGAGTAATACCCAAGGATTGGCAAATGGGAGTAATAATCCCTATACATAAAAAAGGTGACACGAGGGACTGCAACAATTATAGAGGACTAACATTACTAAGCACAGCAGTAAAAACATACGAAAGAATATTGGAGAAAAAGTTAAAAGAACACACGGAGACAACATTAGAAGAAGCACAAAGTGGGTTTAGGAAGGGTAGAAGCGTACACGATCACATATTTACAATAAAAGCAATAATACAGAAAACACTGATAAGTAATACAAAAGCATATTTTGCGTTCATAGATCTGGAGAAGGCCTTTGACCGTGTTAAAAGAGAAATACTATGGGAAAGCATGTCGAAACGAGGTATAGATACAAAACTGATAAGAGCAATAAAAAGCGTATATAAAAATAGCATAAACTATGTGACCACTAGAAACAGAAGATCAGATGTATTCCAAACAAAGGCAGGATTGCGACAGGGAGGAGTGCTGAGCCCGACGCTATTCAATATATATATAGACGAAATAATGAAGGCATGTAAACCTAACCTCAGGAAATTGAATGTAGGATACAACAGATTACAACCAGTAGAAATCTCAGAATGTGCGTTTGCAGACGATGTGGTAATTGTAACAGGTAGTGAAAGTGGATTGAAAGATAACCTTAATATATGGAATAATACTTTTAAGCAATATGGAATGAAAATAAACATACAAAAAACGAAAGTAATGATGATAGCTAAGCAAGAAGAAGATATACATATACAAATAGCAGGTGAGAACATTGAACAAGTATCACATTTTAAATACTTAGGGACAACTATACAGAGAAATGGTAAACAAGAAATAGACATTAACGAAAGAATTGAAAAAACGACAAAGACCTATTATATGACAAGACAAAACTTTATTAAGAAAAAAGAGATAACAAACAAAACAAAAATGACGGTATTCAAAACAATATTTAGACCAATTTTAACATACGGTGCTGAAACATGGGTACTCACAAGACAGATGAAAAGTAAAATCCAGGCAGTTGAAATGAAATATCTAAGGACAGTAAAGGACATAACAAGAAGAAATAGAATAAGGAACACAATAGTAAGACAAGAATTACAGATCAACTCGACACTGAATTACATTGTAGAAAAACAACTTGGCTGGTGGGGGCACCTACAACGTATGGAAGAAAAAAGATCCGTTAGACGTGTATGGGAAGCCAGGATATATAAGAAAAGAGGTAGAGGAAGACCAAGTGAAGTGTGGGAAAATGTAATAGCAAAGCAAATGAAGCACAGGGGAAGTACGGTGAATGAAGCAAAAAGACTGGCACTAAACAGGAAGCAGTGGAAAGCGTTTATAAAGAACGAAGAGTAGAATAGAATATTTTACGTATAAGTTGAGGTACCCGACACCGCAAGGTATAAGGGTTCTGATTATATATATATACAATTATTTTCGTATAGGGCATACAGAGCCCTACAATCCGACAATGGTAAATAATCTGCTTATAAAAATTATTTTTTTTTAATTTGCGCGGTTCTACATTCAGAACAAAAATAATAGCACTTTCTGAAATCAAGAGTTTTATTTATTAAAGCAAATAGAACAAATACATTTCCTTTATTAACGATAAAGTAATAGGTAGCAATGAGATCGTAAGTTAAAAAATATAACATCTAAAACTTCTTGGTTTTAGTGTTAGGAACATGTTCATCAGTAGCGATTTTGGACTTGCTGGTAGTTTCTTCTAGAACAATTTCTGAAAAATAAAGTTCACTTTACGCCCTTGGTCTGTCACGAAACCTGTTTTGTCGGCTTTTGTGCAGTTCTAAAATTTCGTTAAAGCCTGGTATTAGCGTAAAATCGAAAATAAAACAATGAAACATCTAGCTGACATCACATGCTAGCCAAACAGCAATTAGTTTGCTATTACACTATAATTCTAATATTTCAGTATTATTCAACAACTTAAAGTTAAAGTCAACTAGACTGCTGGTTTTTCCAGTGTTAGTTTCGGAATTTAGAAAACTCGTACCATCCTTAGTTTTGAAGTCATACAGTTAGTCAAAAAATATCCGATTTTGTTAAAACTTTTTATAATATCTCGTTGAATATTCCATATTAACGTTTACAGGGAAAATTCTACTAAAAAATATGTTTAAGGGACTACTAAAATGACTCGAAGTAAACTAAAATTATTGTCACTGTAGCTACATACGGTAATAGGCGACCTTTCCACTTGCAGTTTTTTAAGTACTAGACAACGCATGTACAAGATGAGAACCAGTGCAAAAATACGGTAAAATCAATCTTCTCTTGCTATACATGTGGACCTAATTTAGTCAAATGTTTTCACTTTATTACAAACTGACAACAAAATGCACACAACCTCAGTCTCAAGATTTTTCTGATTTTCTTAGAACAATGTCAAAATTCTGTTACCAATTTATTTTGTTGTATATTATATGTATTAATTTTTACATTGGCTGCAATTCGCTTTCCACCATGTGGGTAGACGGTCATAAGCCGCGAAAGAGATTTGGGAAGCAACACCATGGTTTGTCGATGGAAAAAGTTACGTTTAATTTTTTTGTTGCCAGGTCGCATTAGAATCCCCTTAATTTCTGCATTTGGTTCTGGATTTCTTCAGACACCTACTGTTTTGATAAACTTCCAGTAAATCTCTTAATTATATTCAAATCGCATAGCCATTTCGGATATATCCGTGATTACCTACACCACACCAACATATAGACATTTTGAATTTATCACTTTTTGGGTTCTCAGCGGTTCAAAACGGAAATTTCCTGTCAAATTGCCACATTTTAATTTTTTGGGAAATCAGTAGGTATGTACGACACTTGCGCCAATTAAGCCAGAACGCTATACTACAAGCGGGGAAAGGAATACATTTTGCAGGTAAATATATGTATATCAGAGCAACTGTTGTAGTTAGTTTCAAAGGATACTACCGTATTTTTAAATATATAAGACTTTACATTTCTAAAATTTTTAGACCAATAATTGGGGGTCATCTTCTACATGGACGTAGCCGGTTGAGAGAACGCCGCGGCGAAACTGCCGGAAACTCGTCTCCGCGAACAGGCTTCCGCCCATCAGTAGTTTAGGAGAAGGACTAGATGAATGAAAAGATTATGGCTATATTCGGTTTGGAGATATGGGAGAGATAAATAAGTACTGAAAAAATCTGGGAAAGCTACAAGCCCGCGATTACTGAGACTGCGACAGAAACAATAGGCATAAGAAAGGACCAAATCAGGGAATGGATGTCAAATGAAACATGGAGATTAATTGAAGAGCAAAAAAAATAAATTTGAGAATACAAAGTGAACCACAGTACAATAAAAAAGAGAGGTTAAGCAAATTATGTAGAGAAAAGGATAAGGAAATCAAGAAGAGTGCTAGTAGAGATAAGAGAAATCATCAGAAGAAATTGATAGAGAAGGCTGAACGAGCAGCAGGGTCAAACGACATGAAAACGGTTTACGAAATAACCAAAAAACTTTCTAGACAAAAACAAAAAAAAACAATACAAATAAGAGACAACGAGGGAATCATTCTAAAAACAGAACAAAGTATTTCAAATAGATGGATGGAGTACTTCCGTGATTTCTATAAACAACAAATATCACACAGAAGAGAAGATTATAGAAATGAAGACTACCATGAACTAGATATAAATACAAATCAAATTACTAAGGAAGAAGTATCAAGAGCCATTTCAAAATTAGAGAGTGGTAAAGTAGCAGGTATGGACAATATACCAGCAGACCTAATAAAAGCAGGAGGAGAAACAGTCGTTGAGATAATACATTGTTTACTGATTAAAATATGGAACGCAGAAGAACTACCTCAAGAATGGATGGAAGGGCTAATCATAAAAATCCCAGAAAAAGGTGATACCACACGCTGCGAAAACTGGCGGCCCATTACCTTGTTAAATACCACAAGTAAAATTTTAACTCACATAATAATAGATAGAATAAAAAAAACCAGTGGATATAAATTTGAGAAATAACCAAGCAGGATTTAGACCAAGACGTGGATGTATCGATCAAATCTGTACATTGCGAATAATTATAGATGAGGCCTTAGAATGGAAGAAAGAGATATTTTTGGGATTTATAGACTTTGAAAAGGCTTTTGACAAAATAAATCGCGAAAGTTTATGGGAAATAGTGGAAACATATGGTATACCCCATTATGTGGAATTTTGGATAATACCTACTTAGAAGATCTAGAATTTGCAGACGATGTATGTCTTATAGCAGAGAAATTGACACACATACAAGCAAATATAAACTCCTTAAAGATAAATGCAGGAGAAGTGGGCCTAAGAATTAATGTTAATAAAACGAATATTATTCAAATAAATTCGACAGAAACGAGGGAGGTGGAAATTGATGGAAAAAGTTAAAAAAACTGAACGAAGTACTGTACTTAGGTAGCGTTCTGGAACAAAATACAAACTGTCAAAAAGATACAAACCGTAGAATAATGAGAGCCCAGACCGCTTTCAACCAACTTAGAAAAATATGGCATGTCAAAGAACTGTCAACAACTAATAAGATTCGCATTTTCAACTCAAATATCAAAAGTACACTACTATACGGATGTGAAGCATGGTCATTAAATAAAAAGCAAATCATTTATAAATAAATGCCTAACCAAAATTTTAAACATATACTGGCCATCTATAATTTCAAATAAACACCTTTGGGAGAAAACTAAACGGTCACCAATTAGTGCAGACATAAAAAGAAGGAAGTGGAAATGGCTTAGGAAACCGAACAGCGACATTACGAAACAAGCACTAGAATACACCATGAGAGGCAAAAGGAAGCAAGGAAGGCCGCCACTAACATGGAGAAGATACACAGCGCAAGAATGTAGAGACTTAAATGTGAAGTGCAACGAACTGAAGCACATAGCAGAAAACAAAGACCAATGGAAGACTCTAGTGCAAGATATGTGTGACACAGTGCAAGAAGATACAAATACTTAAACTAGAACAAACCAACTGGAACTACACAAAGGATATATGAAGAAGAAGTAAAAGAAATCCAGGACTAGCACCCCTGAATGTAAAAGTGCTAGTGAAACGTGAAAGCGCCCTATATTCCTTCATGGAATGGACAGGATTAATAATAATAATAATAATAATAATATTCGGTTTGCAAAAATATGATACAGAAGACCTGGAGGGTTCTTGAAGAAGTCAACTTTGCTCGTTTATAGATCAGCTACAGCCACTTATCAAGAAGCACTTTAAAGCCCCGATGAGGGAAGAATGGAATAAATGGATACAAAAAGCAGGCAATATCTTGACATCGACAGAAAGAGTGAAAAAAAGTATTGCTGGGCTTTGCAAATGGATCCTAAACTCATGGCATGGAGAGAAGGGAAGGAATAAAATATAGGAATTGTGAAATCAGCAATGTTATGGATGAAACTGAAGATCATATCAAACACAGACAGTGACTCAGAAGACAGCAGTGATGCAATAAAGGTTAAAGAAAGTGATATGCCCGAAACTGAGAGGGATGCATAATTTCATAGCATGTATCTTAAAAACATTACTTAATTACTACAAATATTTTGTACATTTAAAAAAATATCAAATGTGTTCTGTTTTATGTTTAAAATATTGATTTCTTAAATTCTTATAAGTAGGAAAAGGAAAAGTATATGGAAAAATACGGTATATGCTCGGATGAACGGGTATAAAATAATTGTAGTGGTTTCGACAGTTCGTCCCTATTTATAGAGAAAACTACGTGTCGAATCAAATTAACGACTGCATTCGAATCGAAAATAGTTTCAAAATTGAACCTTGATATTCAAAATACATATATAAGTTAAATATGTTAATACACAAACATAGTCACATTTATAAACATCGTGGCCCTCAAACTCGAGGCCGTGAAGAATTGAAGTAAGATTGCGTAATCTTACTGTAACAAATAAACGGAAATGTAATCCAAAAACTAACTGTATTATTTGAATTAAACTAAATTATTATTAGGACTAGCAATATTCAAAAACTAACTGAAGCGGCCCCTCGCAGTGTGAAGCATTTATAACAAAATTAATTTCATGATCGAGGCACTATTTTTCTTGAAAAAGCATAATATTTTTTAATTAAAGCGTATTATTTTAACCATACACAACTTTGAACGCGCCCTGTATAATCACGTGGTATCGATTCGTTTCTGTTTTGTTGTCATTTACTGTCAAACATCAAAACCATGTCTGTCACTGTCAGGTTCTTGATGTGATGTAGCGATGGTATTGATGATATAAAACAAGCATTGCGTGTGGTGGTGTTGAAATAATGTGTGTGTCCTAATTGAATAATTTTAAATAAACATTCTACGAGATAATAGGAATTCAAAATGGGGAACCAACTAGTTGGCATTGCGCCTTCCCAAATATATCCTGTTGAACATTATTTAACAGACCATACAGAATTAAAATTCGACACCAGGTAGGAAAACATAACCACAACTAAACCAAACATTGTTGATTCTTAATCATTTCCAGCCTAGGAAGCACACGATTTTTCAAAGTAGCCCGTGCAGAATCTCAGGAGGGTCTGATAGTGGTAAAAGTATTTGCAATCCACGATCCAACTTTACCATTGCAGCCATACAAAGATTGCTTAGATGACATTCGTATCAAGCTTTCATCTGCAGTCAACTGCCTGCCTTTTCAGAAAATAGTAGTCACAGAAAAGGCGGGTTTAATTATGAGGGAATATGTAAAATATAGTTTATACGATCGAATAAGCACTAGGCCATTTTTAACCGGTATCGAAAAGCGGTGGATAACATTTCAAGTACTGTACGCTTTACATCAGTGCCATAAAGTGGGTGTATGCCATGGTGACATTAAACTGGAAAATATAACTGTAACTGCATGGAATTGGGTATTGCTAGTAGATTTTGCGTCTTTCAAACCCACATTTTTGCCAGAAGATAACCCAGCGGATTACTCATACTTTTTTGACACATCTCGAAGACGCACTTGCTACATTGCTCCGGAAAGGTTCATCAAAACTTTAAGTTCGGAAAGTAGCTCCATGTTCAATGAAGCACCTTGCAATTCTGGAGAATTGAAACCAGCTATGGATATATTTTCAGCAGGGCAAGTACTTTATTTCAAGTTAAGGTCAATAAAAGATGCTGAAGGTATATAGGGTGTTCCAAATTTTGTAGTAAAAGAAAATGCGAAAATAACTTTGGTTAAATGAGAGAAAAAAATATAAACTTTTGTAATGACAATTCGATGACAGTGATGCAATATGTGACTTGTATTAATTGAAAAACTGAAACTCCTCAATTAGATATTTAATACTTATAATTTAAATAAATACGAGTTTCTATGGAGTCTATAAAACGTGAGATATTACACTTTAAAATGTTGAGGTTTATAATTTTCAAAATATAACGCCAAATTAAATTTTTTTTAAATGGAGATCATATAAAAATTTTGCGTCAGGTCCATTTATTTCCATTTTCAATTACAAATTTAATAATCTTTGTAATCTAGTGTGCTTTACTTCTAAAAACAAATTAATAGTACCATTGTGACAAATAACTTGATAAGTAACTTTTGTTAGAGACTTTTTTTGCAAACATATTATTTAAGACTGTAGCATCGATGTTCCTTATTTTTATTCACCTTGTATAATGATAACTTATGTAATCTACTAGAGAGTATTATTTGTTTTGAAATGCCTAAACTTTTACCAAGGTTATATTATGAGACTACTGAAAAATACCAAAAATGAAAATGGTTGCATATTATCATTCCATTTAAATTACCATTAATAAGTTCTTTAATAAAAAAAAAAATGGAAAAGTTAGACAAGTTTGAAAACTTTCAATATGAGTTTTTCCATTGTAACAATGATTGTGTCGGAAAAACAAATAAAATGTGCGTCTTTTCACATCTTTAACCAAAGTTGTATGTCTTATCATTTCCAGATTCCCATTGGTATACATACTTAATTTGTTTGATTTGAAAGAGTGAGATCTAGGACTCGGTTTTCCAAGCATCTCTGCACTGCAGCCATTATTGGTATATTCTACGGACTAACTATGAATTTTGTGTATCTGGAGTAGTTCCAACTACATTTGAGACACCTTATACATCTAATTAAATTTTGAAATACTTAACCTTAAATATGGACAATGTTAAAATGAGTAGAGAAGTAAGATTTAAAACTGTCATATTAAATTCGGTACTTGGTATTTCGAAAACTGTAAGAAGTACAAAGTCATTTAAATTGGAGCATAGCTGCTTAGTTGCTTACAATAATCTGGAAAGTAATTATATCTATTTTTGTTTTGTTTTTGAATTGTGGGCGAAAAACTGAATATTTGGTTTAGTTTAAGAACTTTATAAAAAACCTTGAATCATTTTCATATGTTGACTTAAAATGTGCTTTATCACTAACTAATAAAAAAGATTATAAATGTTTAATTTTTTCTGAACTATTATCAGGTTTACTTTTTATTATGGCAGTCATATTACATTTCTGCGCAGGTTTATAGCGTATTTTACTTTAATTTTGATGCTGTATAATGCTTTATAGCTAACCTCAATATTAATTAACTAACATAAAAAACACTAGAAAAGTAAATGATGGATGCATTTTAATTTCAGTTTTTTTATAACTTGCATCACTTGTTTTTTATACTAATGTATTTAATACAGTTTAATGAAGACATCTATGAAACAAATCATAAGAAGCTATGATCTTTAGTAACTATTTGTCACTTTTGGCAACTATTTTCTCGGATACTAATGCCTCTTACTTACTTATGCAGCGGCTCTACAGCTCATATCTGTCCTCGGCCTCTCTAAGCTTCTCTTTTCTATCCCTATCCAAAGTCCATATTTTTCTTGGCCTCTGCATCTTGACCCTTCGGGAATTTGCTCTTCTAACCATCTTGCTCTGGCATTTTCGTTCATTCTTCGTACGTGTCTTGCCCACCTTCTTGGGTCCTTCTTCGCTCCAAAGTGAAGCATAGGGCCTCGAGGTATTCGAGGTTTCAAAAATCGACTAATTTTGAGAGGGTTGCTGACGTACCATCCGCTCTTTGTCCTATCTCTTAAGTGAGTATTGTCCTTCTGATATTCCTAGTTGTATTGTATTTCTTCGATTAAGCGCCTCCATTCTTCCCTGTTCTGAGCCATAACTTTGATTTCGTTCCAGGTATTTCCCATTTCTTCGACCTCCTTCATTATTGTTCTTCTCCATGTTGTAGTCGGCTTCCCTCTCCTACGGCTCCCCTGCGGATTCCACACCAGTGCAGTCTTTGCGATATTTCCATCTTCTCTCCTCAGTATGTGTCCAATCCATCTCCACTTCCGCCGTTTGATTTGAACTCCTATTTCCTCCTGCCTCGTACGCTGCCACAGTTCTTCATTTGCTATAAAATCTGACCATTTCGCTTTAATTATCTTTCTGAGACACTTATTAATAAACACTTGCACTTTGTTTACATTACCGCGAGTTAGCGCCCATGTCTCTGAACCGTATAAGAGTACCGATTTCACGTTTGTATTAAATATACGTAACTTTAGGTTTTGTGTTATTTGTGACGAATTCCAGATTTGTTTAAGAGTGCCGAAACTACCTGCTGCTTTCCCAATTCTAGCTTTTATATCACGTTCGGAGCCGCCATCTGTTGAAATGATGCTGCCTAGGTACGTAAAGTGTGTGACGTCCTTGATCGCTTCTCCATTTACTTGGAATGAACGTGTGTTATTAGTCTGTAATCTCATGGCTTTCGTTTTCACTGTATTTATTACTAGTCCAATTTTTTCGCCCATGTCTGAGGTGTTTTGGAGTTTTTTCTGCATTTCGGTGTGCTTTTGAGCAAATAGACATATGTCGTCTGCATAGTCCAAATCATTTAGCTTTTTCTCTATGTTCCATACCATTCCCTCTTGTTCGCCAATCGCTTGCTGCATGACCCAGTCCAGCGCTAAATTGAATAGTATCGGTGACAGTGGGCAGCCTTGCTTTACCCCTCGTGACATTTCAATACTTCTACTCATTTCCCCTTCGTGTACTATCTTGTTGCTGGATCCCTCATACATTTGTTGGATAATGTTTATAATTTTTCTTGGCACCCCTTTCATTTTCAGTATTTGCCACAGCGCGTAGTAATTAATTGTATCGAACGCTCGTTTGAAATCTATGAATACTAAGTATAGTGGTGAGCGCCATTCAACCGATTGCTCCACGATTATACGTACGGTGTTTATATGCTCAGTACATGCTCTTTGTGTTCTAAAACCAACTTGTTCCTGGCGCATCCGTGTCTCTGTTTCTTTCGTGATCCGGTTTGCCAAGATAGTTGACAGTATTTTTGTGTATGTGTTTAGTAAGGTAATTCCGCGCCAGTTCGAACATATTGATAGATCGCCTTTTTTTGGTAGTTTGACAATGGTTCCTTCTTTCCATTCTTTTGGTACCTGTTCACTTTGCCATATCTCGCTTAGTATGAGGTGAAGTTCTTCTGAGATTGTCTCGTCATGCGCTTTAAGCATTTCATTGCTAATATTGTCTGGTCCAGCTTTTTTTCCGTTTTTAAGTGATTGTATTACCGCCCTGATCTCTTCTTTTGTTGGGGGTTCTGTGTTAATGTCCAACTCCATTTCCTGTCTTCCCTCTAACTGAACTGGTTCTTCTATCTGTTCTGGTTTCTGTCTGAAAAATTCTTCCCATCTTTGCAGTTGCTCTCTTTGGCCTGTGATCAATTTTCCATGCTCATCTTTAAGGGGTTTACTATTAACATATTTTTTTGTTTGCCAACTGTTTAGTTATACGGTATATTGTTTTCATATCATTTCTGTCTGCAGCCGTTTGTGCTTCTTTTGCTAATTGTTCTGTCCACTGTCTCTTATCGTTTCTGGCAGCTTGTTTTACGTTTCGGTTAATCGTTGTATATTCTTCTGTTAATCTTTGCTTTTCGCTTTGTACGACTGCTGCATTTATCTTTGCTTTGCAATCTTTTCTATCATTGATGAGTTTCCAGGTTGGGTCGGTTATCCAGTTTTTCCTCACTTCTTTCTCAGCTCTTAATGTCTCTGCGCTGGCGTTGTGGATACATTCAGTTAGTATTTTCCAGTTAGGTGTCATCTCCTTGGCAGTTTTTTTGTTTTTTAAATTCTTGTCTAGTTCTGTTCTGTATTTGTCGGCAACCTCTCTGTTTTTTAGTAGCGGTATATTGTATTTCATTCTTGCCTTGTTTCTTTTTGCTTTGGTTTTGGCGCTGATTCTTAATTTTACTGTTGCTACAACCAAGTGATGGTCGCTAGCTATGCCCACCTTAGTCTTCCTAAACTTATATATGTTACCAGATCTGCTTCCTTATATTCTATGCAATTCATGGTTCCACCTCTTTCTCCACGTCTCTTCTTCTTTAATTGACCCTAAGATTTTCCTTAATACCTTCCTTTCGAAAACGCCCAGTCTACCTGCATTTCTTTGTGTCACTGTCCAGGCTGCACTTCCATAGGTTACTGTAGGTGTTTAAGTGTCTTATATATCATCATTTTTGTATTTCTATCAGAGTTCCTATCTTTCAGGATCATATTCAATGAGTAGTCTGCTTGATTTGCTTGTATTATTCTGTTTTTAATTTCTGTTATTTCATCGTTATCATTAGTTATCATTACTCCCAGGTATTTGAAGCTGTTTACAACCTCCAGGTTGTAGTCTTCGATAGTTATATTTTGCCATATCCTATGTCGGTTTTTGGTGACCACTACGACTTTGGTTTTATCTTCATTTATTTCCATTCCGATCTGTTTACCTTGATGGTCTATTTCCACAAAAAGTGTTTTTTATCTAATATCGTTCTGTCTATAGATATATCTGCATAGATGAGCATTTGTGTAGATTTATTGTAATGTTGTGCCATTAGGGATGATGTCTACCCCGGATTACCTTTTCTAAGGCTAGGTTGAACAGTAATGGTGATAGGCTATCCCCCAGTATAGACTTCTGGTCGTCTGCTATTTCTGATGTTTTTGCTCGAATCTTTACTTGTATGAAAGTCTCATCAAGAGTGCACTTAATTAATCTTAATAATTCATTGCCTTCGTTATTGATTAGAGTGGTCCTATTTGATATGTGCTTCGCACGTTCCATGTTCCTATGCTTAGTTCTTTCTTCTTCAATTGTTGCCTTATTAAAATAATTCTTTTTCCGAATTTTTCCCATGAATCTGATTTTGCTTGCTTTATTGTTTCCTTTGCTTCGTTTCGTTTTTGGTGGTATCTAATTCATGCTCGTTTTTTCTTCTGTACTTTTTCTTTCACTGTATCGTTCCACCAGCTTGTTCGTTTTTGGTTCTAATTAATGGTTTTTGTGCCACATACCTCTTCTGCTGTTTTTAATATAGTTTCTTTTAATTTTTGCAATTTTATGTGTATGTTCCAATCTAGGCTATCACTTTGTTGCTCTAATGCGTTTAGTTTTTCCGTTAATTTCTTTTGGTACTCCTCTTGTTTTTCAGTTGTATCAGTTAGCAATAGACTATGTCTCTATGATCTGTATTAAGTTCTGCTCTTTTAATAACTTTTAACATAATTTACTGCATACCTCGTTAATCTTGTGTGTTATATAGTCTATTACTGATTTTTCTGCTCTCCCTTCAGCTGCATATGTTATTACATTATAAATAATAATGGACAGAGAAAAATTGATTTCTGTATTGTAAACCAGCTTCTAATAGGTAACTCTTTCTACAACCACAAAACGATACACAAAATATCATGAAGTCATAGACACAGATGACATAAATATATCATTCGTAAGTTTTTTTTCTTTCTTAAAATAAGGTAATTAATATTGTAGCCTTCTGTATAATATTATACATTTTGAACAGCATAAACTTTGCTGAAAAATCTGTATGACGTCCATAAGAAAAAACTGACCAAATGATGGTACTGAAAAAACAAAATGTTGTATTATTTTTTTTAGTTACTTATAAAGCACAGTAAAAGTGCCTCGGGTATTTTTAATTTTATACGTTTGAAAAATAAAATATATGCGCAAGTAATTAAAATGGAAATCTTTTATATTTTGGCTATGTCAGAAACAGAAAATAATATATGAAATTCCATTTTAGGTTATTCTTGGCGTTATAAATTATACAACTTTGTTTCAATTTAACCAACTTTGTACCTCTTATGATGATCAAATTACATACACCCTATACAATATTTTCCAACTGGAGAAACCGTCAATTCTTACTCTATAAAATTTTTAGGTGTGCATTGATTGAATTATGGAACGAAGGACACGCCCCTTTTGATCTATCACAGTTGTTAGCATATCGCACCAATGAGTATTCTCCTCAAAAACATTTGGATAAAATAGAGGACCCATCCCTCAGGGCTCTCCTAACAAGTATGATTCACCGCGACCCAAACCATCGCCTCTCTGCTGAACTGTATTTGTCACAAGAACGTGGGAACCTGTTTCCAGAATATTTTTATGGTTTTTTGCAGTCGTATATGCAGATATTTTCTGCTAGTCCCATTTTGTCACCAGATGAAAAAATTGTTAGGTTGAAAAAAGATATAAAGAGTATTTTTCAATTTTTACACCCAGAGAACAAGAAGCTAGAAGATGGCTCTGAGTCAGAAAAACAGGATCCAGAGAAACCCGATGCTGATGAAGAAATTTTAAGGGATGATGATGGGTTAGTCATTATAACTGCATTGGTCACCTCCTGTATTCGTGGACTGCATGATTGCACTTCAAAACTGCAATCATTGGAAATTCTATTAGAACTTGCAACTCATGCTAATGAAGAAACAATTTTAGACAGAATTTTACCGTTTATTGTAAGTTAAGCTTGCTTTTTAGATTTTATTTCTGAATTAACCTGTTTGCAGTTATATCTAGCACATGATGCAAATGCCAGAGTCAAAGTTTCAGCTATAAATATGATAACACAGTGTTTGAATTTGGTAAAGCGGATTCCACGTTCCGATGCAAATATATTTCCAGAATACGTGTTACCAGGTCTAGCTCCATTGGCAGTTGATTCAAGCACCAGTGTTAGGGCAGCTTATGCTCAAAATATTGCAACCCTGGCTGAAACAGCTTTGCGATTCTTAGAGCAAACACAGACTGATTTGTGTGACAAAACTAATGGAAAACTTAAAGAAGTTCCTAGAATCAACTATGAAATTGAACTGCAGACTTTACATGAAATGGTTCAACAGTCGGTTAGTGCATTGTTAACTGATAACCAAACTTTGGTCAAGCAGACCCTTATGGAAAGTGGAATTACTAAGTTATGTGTGTTTTTTGGAAAGCAAAAAGGTTTGTAATTGTTTTGTCACTAAATGAAATAGTTTTTTCTTAAAACTAAATACAGTGTGTTCAAAATAAGTATGCCATGCATGGGAACCTCTTAAACGGTAAGAGACAGAGATTCGGGTATAGGTAGACAAGGATGCCATATCCTAAAAATTGTTCTGTGGTACAAGTGAAAACAGTTTCAAGTCCAACAGTCTCTAAACCATTAGAGAGAAAACTGATTTTGAATTAGAACCCAGAGCTTGTGCTTTAACATTTTTATGCTGGACTTAAAGGATTGTTTTAGCAAAAAGGAATTTCTGTTGTGAGCGCAAGTATTTTGTAGATTGTATCATGAATTATTGAAGCGTAGATTACCTCTCCTCACTTCAATCTATGGAGATTTTTTGCATAATCCTCCTGGTCGAATAAAACCCTTCAAATCCTTAATTTCTTACAAACTACAGGACTTTCGTGGTAGCCATTTTGCTCGCTTCTGTTCTGTTCTTATAACTTTACAGTTGCAAAAAATATGTTTGCTGATTCAGTCGCTTTTTCACAGAGTTGACATGGGTTGACCTCAGCTGTGCTCATTGTATTATGATAATATTTCAGTGGGCACTATTCCGTTAGAAAATAAGTTATCTGTCTTAATTCCTCTTTGCTGAATTTTACCAGCTCACACGCTCCCCGAAGGGGGGGGGGAGACTGCGGCTAAGTTTCTATGCCTATTTTTACATTTTTTTTTCGACGTTTTGGCGTCCCCCGCAGCCCCTTCGTGGATGTTAGAACCGCCTTCGCCGGCCATCGATGCGCCGTACTTATGCGAACTGATTGAGCTCGCGACCGATCCGCTGCGATGACGTGAACACGTGCTGGACGTCGATTCGTGTTTCAACTTTGGATGCTTTTGGCGGCCGAGCGGTACGAGCTACGGGAAAGTGTCATAAAGAAAAGTTGTTGTCCTCGATGAGGCTAACAACATATCCTGACCGCAAATCGCAAAATTTTAAGGGTGCCTTAGTTTTTCCATAAACTTGATATTTTCAATCTTCTGTCATTTGGTTCTGGATGAATATTTTTTTTATGAAACGCAAAGATCAGACGCAGAATTAAAATACCTTTCTAATGTGGTGTCACTTGATCCCTATTGCCGTTTAAAAATATTTCAAAATGGCGCCTAGCCGCTATTTTGAAAGTTATAAAATTTAAATATGTACTAAAAAGTAGTGTTTAGCCTTCCATTAAAGCACACATTATTTTGTGAAGAAATATCAAGTCGTTTAAAAGTTAGTAGGGGGGGGGGCATTTTACGACCGCATTGTATATAAATACACAAGAGAACAACCAAGTAGGGGAGAAAAGTCAACTATCGATTCCTTCCTGATAAGAAAACACAAATCTCAACTTAGTAAAGACTTGAAAGTAAGAAGACAAGCTGAAATTGGGAGCGACCGCTATATGCTCATGATGGATATAAAAACACAAAAAGATAGAACCACGAAAAAGAAGAAAAATAGTAAAGGAAAAAATAAAAGGCTATAAACTAAAACAACAGGAGTGTAAGAAGAAATATATATAAGCGAGTACAGATAGCACATTCAAAGAACAAAGAAGAAATAGAAGAAACATGGAAGAAATTCAAAGAAACCGTCTTAGAGACAGTAAAAGACTGTTGCAGAATAACAGAAATAAGAAATACAAATATAAAAAGAACGGAATGGTGGACGGAAGATCTGAAACGAACAATAAAAGAGAATAAAGAAGCATGGAAAATATACCTAAATAAAAAGCGGCTAGAAGACTACGAAAAATAAAAGGAAAAAAGAAAGGAGGTAAAAACAGAAGTAACGAAAGCTAAAGAAGAGTCGTGGATAAAATTTGGACAGAAAACAACAAAGAATTATAAAGAAAATCAAAAACTATTTTATGATACACTAAAGCAACTTATAAAGAAGAAAAACTATAATATGGTAAATATAAAAGATAAAGAGGGAAAAATAATTATAGATGAAAATGAAATAATGGAGAGATGGAGACAACATTTTAAGGAACTAAAGGAGAAAAATGCAAAAACAACAGAGGCGCCAAATGATAGTAACATCAGGCAAGAATTGGAAGAAATTAGCCAAGTAGTGCTAGAAGCAATAAAAAAGATAAAAATGGGCAAAGCTCCAGACAAGGATGATATTATCCCAGAAATGATAAAATATTTGGGAGAAGAGGTAGTAAAGAAACTAAGAGAAATATTTAACAAGATAGCCAAAGGGAGAGTGATATCAAAAGACTGGGATATAGGAATAATTCTACTGATAAAAAAATGGAGACAAACGAAACTAATAACTATAGAGAGATAACATTATCAAGCTCCCAGGCAAACTAATAGCAAAAATAATAGAGAAACGAATAAGGGACAAAATTGAAAACACAGTAGAAGACCCCCAATGTGGATTTAGGGGAAGAAGGAATACTCAAGACTTATTCTTCATGCTAAGACGAGTTAGTAAGAAAATAATAAATAAAAATAATGAAATACATGTATGCTATATTGATTTGGTAAAGGCATTCGACAAAATAAGAAGAGAAGATTTATGGAAAGCATTAGAACAAAGAGGAGTAGAAAATGGAATAATAGAGGTAATAAAAGCGATGTAAAAAAATAATATAAACATAGTAAGAACGAAGAATCAAAAGAATTCAGAACAGAAATAGGAGTCAAACAAGGATATGTACTCTACTATTGACATTTGTGGTAGATGAAGTAATTATAGAAGCAAAGAAAAAGATAGAAAAAGTAAAAATAGGATACTGGAAGATGGAAGAAATTGACTTGACGGAAATGATGTTTGAAGATAATATGGCCATATTTACTGAATCAGAAATAAAACTATAATACTATTTAGACTTACTGAACTAGGAACTACAAAAGATCAATATGAAAATAAGTATAGACAAGATGAAAATACACAATATACAACTGAATAGACGCAAAATAGAGCAAGCGACTAGTTTCAAATACCTGGGATCAATAACCGAACAAAATGTAAAGATAGATAAAGAAATAAATGAAAGGATAGAAGAAATGGGAGGAATATACAATATAATGAAATCAACATTCCTAGGAAAAAGAGAAACACCAAAAAACATAAAAACAGAAGTGGTAGAAATAGTAGTTAGACCGTCAATTTTACATGGACGATCACGGACAAACATAAATCAAGAATAAATACTGCAGAAATGAGGTTCCTGAGAAAAATTGAGAATAAAACAAGAAGAGACAAAATAAGAAATGCGCCACAGACAACAACTCAAGGTAACACCTATATATGGGAAAATGGTAGAGGGACAACTAAGATGATTCGGACATATATGCCGCATGAAAAAAGACAGACTTACTAGAAAAATATATGAAGCAAAACCACAAGGAAAAAATAAAAAGGGTAGACCGAGAAAAACATGGAATGATGGAATAAAGGTCGAGAAAAAATAATTAGCATGGGAAGGAATTAAATAAAAAACGCAAAACAGAAATAAATGGACAGAAACATGCAGAAACAGAACATAAGAACTAACTACAAACGCCTTACATCTTATGGTAAAAACGCATGGGATTAAGAAGAAGAAGAAGAAGAAAATTTGAAGAATTTTCATTAGAAATGCCTTTAACTACTGTAAAATACTGCCTAGTTTGACTAGGTGCTGGTTTAAACAAATCAAGCATTGCAGATGTACTGTAGATAGTAAACAAATTATCCACAAACAAAAAAATTTCTATTTTTAGTTTGTACTGAATATTAAGATGTATCTAATAGTGTAGTTCTACATTCTAGTAAGGGGAATAATCCAAATCAAGCTAGCAGCGACAAGAAATAAAAACAAGATAGAACGAAAGATATTCAACACACAGTGGTTAAGGAACAAGGAAACTAAAGATAAATTCGGAACACGTCTAAAGATGAAATATGAAGAAACACAAAATGAAATAAACGCAGTGCAAAAAGAAGAAGATGAAACAGGAAGACAGGAAAGGAATATAGAGGAACTGTGGGAAAAGAGCAAGAAGATGTATCTAGAAACAGCCGAAGAGATACTTAAAATTCGAAAGAGAGAAGACAAGCAATGGATATCCGAAAGAACATGGAAGAAAATTGAAGAACGCAAAGATATAAAAAACAGAATACTATTAGCAAAGAAGAAGAAACAAAACAAACACTACAGGCAGCATACCGCAACAAACACAAAGAGTTTTAAAGGGGTGCAAAAACAGACAAACAGATCTACCAGGAGAAAATGTTAAACGAGGCAGAAGAAGCGGCAAGAAACAACATGAAGAAACTCTATGATATTACTAGGAAACTAGCTGGGTTGGGTAGAAGGTTGACAAACCAAATACGAGACAAAGAAGGAAATATCATACTCAGTGACCACGAAGAAATAAACAAATAGAGAGAATACTTCACAGACATACAGAACACTGAAAATCCTACCCCAGTGATAGAGGAGGAAGAACACATCAGGGAGATTCTGAACATAAACACACAAGAGATTACACATAAAGAAGTAAAAGAAACAATCAGGAAGATAAAAAATGGAAAAGCTCCGGGCATTCATAACATCACAACATAGTTAATTAAAGCCGACATCGAAACTAGCACAGATATAATACATACACTGGTAAACCAAATTTGGCAAAACGAAGAGATGCCGGAGGAATGAAAAACAGGGCTTATAATAAAACTCCCAAAGAAAGGCGATATCACTCAGTGTGAAAATTGGAGAGGCATAACATTGTTATATACCATCAGCAAATTACTAATGTGCATAATGCTGGAACAAATGAAAGAAGCAATCGACTAGACATTAAGACAAAACCAAGCAAGGTTTAGAGCACGCAAATCATGCATTTACCATATCAGTACACTGCGAATAATCATAGAGCAGTCAATTGAGATGAACAGCAGGGTATGCGTAAACTTTATAGACTTCCAAAAAGCCTTCGATCGTGTAGACAGAATGAGGATGTGGAAAATACTAGAAATATACAGAATACCAGATAAGTTCATTCGCGTGATAAAACAATTCCAAAATAACTACACAGCAAAAGTTGTTCATACTGGGAGTGCCTCAGACCCGATACAGGTAAGACAAGGGTGCATTCTGTCACCAACTCTTTTCCTAATACTAATCGATTGGGTCATGACAAAACCAACAAACAATAGAACTGGAATTCAATGGACCCCCTTCACACAACTAGAAGACTTGAAATTCGCTGAAGATATATGCCTACTATCTTCAAAACAAGAACACATGCAAGATAAAACGGAAAAAGCATCAAGAGAAGCAGAAAAACTGGGCTTGAAAATAAACAAAAAGATAACAAAAGTCATGAATATCAATGTAAATACGCCAAATGACATCAGACTAGACGAGGAAAATGTAGAAAGAGTAGAGAAGTTTTAATACTTAGGAAGTGTAGTGGACAAAGATGGAGGCACAGAACAAGACATCAAATTACGGATAGGCAAAGCACAATATGCCTTTCATATATTAAAAACAACATGGAGCTCAAACGAATTATCTCTTAAACACCAAAATAAGAATATTCAACACGAACGTTAAAAGTGTACTCTTATATGGCGCTGAAACGTGGAAGGTCATAAGAAAGACAACATCCAAAATACAGGTTTTTATAAATAGATGCCTGAGACAAATACTAAGAATCAGATGGCCGGATAGAATAACAAACATTGGACTATGGGAACGCACACACCAGGAACCTATAAGCAAAACAATTAGAAAAAGAAAGTGGAGATAGGCCACACTCTAAGGAAACCACAGAGGGATAACACTAAACAAGCGCTAGAACGGAGTCCAGTCGGAAAGAGGAAGCGTGGTAGACCGACAAAGCCAACAGCTACGGGAACGGAACTTACTGTGATTGTGCCTCCTCCTATATATATTTAAATTCTACAAAATTCAAAAAACGTACGACACTGGATTCTAAACAAAAGAATACTACATAATCAACAACAAAGTCACTGAAGGCAAAAAAGATTCAAAAAATCTACAAAATCCGCTAAAATTTACAAAAAAAATCTGGAAATTTAAAAAAATTTTAACAAAATCTGAAATATTCACAAAATTGGGTGGTCATTTTTAAAGAATTATACAAGAGAATTTAACAAAACAAGAATATCTCGACACAGGTTTACTAAAACACGAAAATTGCAACGAAAACTCTAGAAAATTAAAAAAAAGTCCAAATAATATTGAGAATCGTAAAAAAAATTCAAATGCGGGAAATATGACACAAGGTTACGGGAAAATTCGCGAAAACAGTCGGGAAACGTACACAACTTTTCAAATAAAAGGGTTTACACGGAAATTCTTCCAATACGCGATAAAAAAAATGGCAAAGAAAACGGCCCCACGTTAAGGGTGCCAATTTGTTACGGTCGCAAAACGAAGCCCCACGTTGGGCGCCAAAACTTTTGTTACGGGCCAATCGCGCCCTTTCGACGACCCGTAAACAAGCGGATCAAAAAGGGCCTACAGCTTAGCTCAGAGAAGTAGGGGCAGTTCGTGAAAATCGCTTATGGGAAAAAATCTTTAGTTGTGTACAGGGCGAGTCAAAATAAGTGGGCGCCACCTTCCAAATCCAGCTGATTGTAGGTCCTCGTGGAAGGCCGAGAAGCCAACAGCTTGCAAAATTCTTACACCAGCAGTACAAAAGACACAAATTATAACGCAAAAAGTTTGAATTACAGAATTTGAATTCTTGAACGTTCAGGAAACTCACCGCCGTTGACGCACAATATTTATCTTATAATGAATCTGTGTGGCCAATGGCGTAGAGTTTACAGGAAAAATACAATATTAATATCTTTTACAAATTTATAAATTATAAATAAATAGCGATTGAAGATCGCTTTTAGGTTGCATAAAAAAAGGTTCAATATCGCGAAATTCTGCAAGTTGACGCGAGCAAAAAAAAAAAGGTTTATTTTACACTGCACAACAAAAAAACTGGTTCTTTACCTTGACGGAGTAGCGAGTCAGGCACAATCTCGAAGAGTTAACGGGATGATGATAATGAAAATCTACAGATACACCCCTGGAGACTTGTTTGAATGAAGTCAACAGCCAGGGGCCCGGAATTTTAATGCGCTCTTCGCACCGACGGTAACCGCAAAGGGACGGGAGCTGGTTTTCGGAAATAATCTCCCTGACGGCGATGGGCCAATTCGCAAAGAATTGCCTTTTATTTGGGTTAAATCCAGTGCTTCCTATTAAATCCGGCAGTAGCCGACGGTCTGTCTATTACTCCTTGGTAAAACAGCGAAACGGAACACATATAACGGATACCCCTCGAAAGAAAAATCCAAGAGCCGTCCCTGCAGCACTTAACGTAATTACGATTGCCGATTGATGGAGCTTACGGGCAACCGGAGCCAACAAAAATCGAAAAATGTAACGGGATTTGTGCCCTTCCAGAAGATATTGCACCATATTACGAAACGTTATGAAATATTCTAGAAGGAATTTTTAACACGTGCAACTGCCGAGATCAACACCGAGAATTCGGTCGGCAGAAAATCAGCCCACAAAGAGACTTTCAAGATTTAAGGGAACCGGCCTTCCATAACTCAATTTTTCAAGACAAAACAATGTAGCGAAACGGTAACCCAAAATGAGACTGCAATTCCAATAACGTTATTAATCCCTACGAAGCGGCAAACAAATTACGGAATTAATTCTAGTGTAGCGGCAAATTTGAAAAGTACATAACACTCTTGGAAAGATCCCGATGCATGGTGTGCTTATTTTGTGCACCCTGTATACTACAATTTTTGTCAACAGTAAAAACACAAGAGCTTTTTTTTTTATCGGATAAATTTCTTTTTGTAACGAAATAATTTTGCAAATCAGTAATTTTACGAGAAAAACTGACATGGCAAAATCGCGAGACCGAAGGTCGAGCGATTTTGTCAAATGTCAGTTTTTCGAGCAAAATTACTGATGGAAAAATTTTGAGTTAAAAAGAAATTTATCCATAAAAGAAAAGCTCGAGTGTTTTTTGGCAAGATAAATTAACGACCGAATATATGAATGAACAACAACAATAATTATCTTTATTGATACAATTAAATTGAATTGATTTTTCTATATTTTTTGTTATTTGTTGAGTCGAAACTTCACCAAAACGACTCATGTTGTATGTTTGAGTATCAAGTATCAACAATCCTTAATAATTATAATTGATAGGGCAGACATTAAAGTGACGTAAGCGTACTAGATGTAGTCTGGTTATGAGGAACAGGCGTTTTTATCGGTGATAAAAAAGGATGCACCTTTTTTATCGCTGTCAAAATGACAAAACTGTCATCATTAAATGACACATTTTATATAGGAGTTAATTTATCATTCTAAAAATACTTATAAATATTATTTTTTAGCTAATGATGTTCTTTTATCCCATATGATAACATTCTTAAATGATAAAGAGGATAAAGAACTGCGAGGATCCTTTTTTGACTGCATTGTTGGAGTATCTGCATATATAGGATGGCATTGTTCAATTATTTTAACACCTCTTTTACTACAAGTAATGAAACCTTGAACATTAAATTTTAGTACAGCTACGTAACTCATTTATAATTGCAGGGCCTAACAGATTGTTCAGAATTTGTAACAACAAAGAGCATACATGCCATGTCTTCTTTAACAGAACTGGGTTTGATCATGAAGCCAGCCTTATGCGAACTAGTGTCTGAATGCTCTTCCTTCTTGGTTCATCCTAGTTTGTGGGTTCGACAGGCAGTAGCTGGTTTTGTTTCAACTGCTACAAATAGTTTGACGGTTTTAGATGTTCAGTGTAAAATTATGCCACTTTTAAGTATCTACATGAAGTACCCTTTAATACAAATCAACAGGTGAAAGTTATAATTATATGAGTCTGATTTGGTTATCAGTAGTTATTGTAATTTTAATGTTTAGACCAGAATTATTGCTGGAATCACTAGTCAGCCCTATTCCAAGAACAGTATTTGATAGTGTAATAAAATACTCAGATATTCAATTATTGCTGGATACATTAAAAGAAAGACAGAATGCAAGGCTGGTTGCAAGTTCTGGTAGGATTCCAAGTTATGGGGAGATGCGGCAATCGTTAAAAAGTGTAAGTTTTTTTTATATTTTAAACAGAATAGAGACATTAATTGGTGTCAGACATATCTATGTTTGCAATAGGTACGTTGCCATCTATCCCTTTTCCCTTAATAATACAGTCAAACCTCTTCAACTCGAAGTGGTAGGGGAAGTAAAAAAATTCGACTTACCGAAAATTCGACTTATTGAATTTTTAAACAAACTTTGTGTTGATTTTTTTATATCACATACGTATGTATTTATTTAAGAATAACACAAACATAGTTACAAATTTTGTATGGTGGGTACATAGAATTAAATTGCTTAAAAATAATAGTCCGAAATTTTTTGCTGTTTTTTATTCTTTTACTGAATTTTTTTAAATTACTTGTCCAACATTCTTATAGACGCAAACACTTCCTCAGGCACGTTTTCTTGGGCACTTAAAAAAATAGATAACTTGTCCACTGCTTCACTAGCGTCGCTTGTGGTCGGAATGGAAACGGTCTCGGCGTCAGTTTCATCATCTTCATCATCACTACGTTCCTTTTGATTTAAAACCATTTCCACAATCTCCTGGTCACTAGGATGTTCGGCTACTAGCAAATTGCTGTCTACTTCGACATAACTTTGAAACGTAAAATCTTTAAACAACCCACTCTGTTTCTGCAGAGTAGTCTAAACGGAAGTGGTAAATCATCATCATCAACCCAGACTGTTTCCCCCACAATTTCATTTTCGTCACATTTAAATCCCGCTTTTATAAAGCAATTAGCGATGGTAGCCGACGTCACATCACTCCAAGCTTTATCAATTTCTCTAACGCAGTCCACTGTCCAGTAAGGTAATTTTTGGCGTTTCTTGCCGTTCAAATGCTTGTATGGTCTTCAATACAACGCCCCTTCTGTATTTGGTTTTAAATTTTTTTTTATTCCTTGGTCCATTGATTGCAGTTTTGAAGTTAAATTTGGCGGAAAAAATATCACGTCAATAGCTTCAAGTTTTCGCGGCAGGTGTTTTGAATGTGCTGTGCAGTTATCCACCAACAACAAGATTTTTCGTTTCTGGGCTTTAAATTTTAGATCTAACTTGTAAAGCCACTCCTCGTAAAAAATACGTGTCATCCACGAATTTTTATTGAACTTGTAAGTCAACGGCAAGCTTTTAATTTTGGAAAAATATCTGAGCTTCTCTGATTTACCGATTAACAACAAATCGAGTTTTTCCGTTCCGGACATATTTGCGACTACCATAATTGTTATGCGCTGCTTACTCCGCTTACCTCCATAACACTTTTCCGAAGAAAAACTTAAAGTTTTATCAGGCAAACACTTAAAAAAGAAGCCCGTTTTGTTGGCGTTGAAAACATCATCGGCACTGTATTGTTCCAGTATTTCTTCAAGTGGAGCCACTTTAGACAATAGGTTTCCGCCACGTCCGCACTTTCTCCACACATTTCTTTCTGAACAATCGCATTTCTTTTTTTAATTTTATCTAGACACCCTTGACTAGACTTGAAATTTTCATATTTTAACTTTTTAGCGAATTCTTCAGCTTTCTGAGGAATGATCGGCCCTGAAACAGGCAAATTTTGGTTACGAACGCATTGAAACCATTCCACCATAGCCACTTCTAAATTTGGAAAACGTTTCTTTCGCCACAATGAAAATTTTCTTCCGCAGCAGTTAAAATAGAATTCCTATGTTTTAAAATTGTTGACAGCCTGTTACCTGGAATTCCAAAGGCATTAGCTACGTCTTTTTTCCGTTTAACACCTCGGTCCACCTCCTCAATCAGACGCACTTTTTCGCTTACACTTTTGGTTTGCAATTTTCGTTTGTGCGACTCCATAGTTATGTATTACGATCTGCTTACAACACAAGTTAAAGAATAACTGATGCATTTCTACTGAAATGTTCTTAAATGTAACTCAGTAAATTCTTGGAAATGTAAAGACCAGTCATAACCACTAAACAGCCCTTATCTCTAATCCCAAACTAACTGTATGCCGAATAATAAGTTGCGAAAGCATCTTAAGTCACTAAGTATTTACTTAAACAATGTCAAATACCAGTCGGCACATTCTCTTAAATAGTTCCCCGAAGAATGGTCATTAAAAGTCCTTTATCACTAATCTCAGACATGTACCTACTACATTAGAAAATTTATTTGTAAAATTCGAGTAATGCAGAGAAAATTATGCTTGTCGTATAATAAAATACTTCGAGATATAGAAAACTTCGAGTTATCGAGAGATTTTTATATGGGAAAGCATAGGAAATTCGTAGGAACCGTAGCCCAAATTCGAGTAATCGAAGAAATCGACTTATCGCAGTTCAAGTTATAGAAGTTTGACTGTAATATTAGGTTTCAGCCTTATACTATCTCTTCCTTCTTTCAAAGTTCAGTAATCTCTTTCTTTATGTAGTTGAGATATTCTTCCTGATTGCATATCAACTCTATCAGCTCTTTCCATGCCTCTCTGTTGCTTTCACTTCATTCCATGTAATGTTTACTGCGGATTATTCTTTGATTAGGTTTCTTCTCCATGTTAGCACTGGCCTGCCTTGCTTTCTTCTACCTATGATGGTATACTCCAACGCTTGTCTCGTGATGTCCATAACAGGCTTTCGCACCGTATGTCCCAACCAATTCCATCTTCTTCTTCTTATAATCTTTTCTACTTTTCTTGACTGGATGTTTCCCATAACTCCCGGTTAGTTATTTGGTTGCACCAGTATATTCTCAATATTCGCCTTAACGATTTATTTATGAAGATCTGTAGCTACCTCTTTTGTTTGTTGCTTACTAAGGGCGCACGTCTCACATCCATACAGTAGCATACTCTTCACATTTGCAATAAAGACTCGAAGTTTAATTTTCTTTGATATCTCATTTGATAACCATATTTTGTACCATGAGTTTTACGCAATTTTTGCTCTATTAATTCTTGTTTTAATATCCTTTTGGCACCCTCCCTTTTCATCTAAAATACTTCCTAGATAATTAAAATTGTCGGTATTTTGAATCTTATCTCCATCTACTGTTATGTCCGCCAAATCTTCCGTATTTATTCTTATTGTTTTTGTCTTTTTTGTATTTATCTCAAGCCCCACACTGTTTGCTACGAACTCCAATTGTTCCAATCTCACTTGTAGGTGGCTTCTCCGTTCAGTAATTAGGCAAATATCATCAGCATATTTCAGATCTTCCAGCTTTTGTACAAATTCTATATTTTGTTTTTTGTTGTTGGTCGACTTTCTTATCACCCAATCTATAATAATAAGGAATAGTAGCGGTGATAGGATGCACCCCTGTCTGACCCCTGTTTCGATCTCAATTTCTTCATATATTGCACCATTGTGAACTACTCTTGACCTACAATTGTCATACAGTAGTTTAATTATTCGTATATATTTGTAGGGTATACCGTATTTTTTAAGTATTTCCCACATTTTTTGTCTATCTGTTTTATGAAAGGCTCTTTTGAAATCTACGAAACCCATATGCATTTCTTTCTGCCATTCAATACCTTCGTTCAAAATGATATTGAGTGTACATATTTGGTCTATGCATGATTTCCATGATCTGAATCCAACTTGATTTGTTCTAAGCAATCGTTTGATCCCCCTCTTCATTCATTCTAAAATTATTCGCGTAAGTATTTTGCTTGCTATGCTTAATAGTGTTATGGCTCTCCAAATTTTGCAGTCTGTTCGGTCCCCTTCCTTTGGCAATTTAATTATCAGGCCTACTTTCCAATCGTTTGGTATTTTTTCTTGAACCTATACTTTATTGAGCGAGCAATGTAATATGTCTACACTTATTTATGCACCGGCTTTTATTAGTTCTCTGGGAATATTGTCAATTCCGGTAGCATTATAGTTCTTTAGTTGTTTTACAGTGTGGTGGTAGCTCAGTTGATAGAGTGCTCGCTTTTTGAGTAAAACATCGATTTTGGCTTGGGTTCGAAACCTAAGTATAACTATGCAGCACCACACACAATTTTCCAATCCGGCTTGCAACCGTGGGATCTTAATGCTAAAAACCTTCTCTGGAATTTCTGTCGTTCGGATTCGACGTTAAACTGTAGGTCCCCCGCGTTTCTTCCTTAGCGCTGAGGAGAAACACGTGGTAGAGAAGAGGCCGATGCCCAACAGTGGAACAAAAAAGCTGTCAATAATGAATGATGATGAGCTGTTTTACAGTCTTAATTATCGCCTCACTTTATATTTCGCCTATATTAAGATCTAATTCCTCGCCATCTTCTTTGTCGCTATTTATGTCTGAATCTGTCATTTCGCGTTTTGTGTAGATTTCTGTGAAATAGTCTAACCATAGTTCAACTATCTCTTTTTCTGATTTTAACATTTTCCCATCTTTATCTCTTACTTGCATTGTTGTGACACTCTTCTTTCCTATCAACTTTCTCGATATGTTATATAGTATTTTCATATCATTTATATATGCTGCTTTCTCTGCCTTTTCTAAAAGTTCTTCTTGTTGTTTTCTTCTATCTCTTACACTTTTTTTAATATCTTTTATCTTTAGCTCGATATATGTTTTCCAGTTCATCTTTCTTCTTTTGTAATATTTCCATTAAAATTTTTCCTTCAATTTTCCTTCTTCTATCAATTCCCAAGTTTCTCTTCACATCCATTCTTTACTGTTTCTCTTCCTTACCCCAACAGTTTCTTCTGCCGCTCTTTTCATTAATTCTTTATAATTCTCCCATAACTATTGTATTGACATCTCCTCAAGGTTGTAACTTTCGAGTTTGGTTTTTGGCTTGTTCTGGTATACTCTTTGTGTTTCTGCATCGTTTTTAAGCCATTTAGGATTATATCTGACTCTACTCGACTTCATTGCGGTTTTTGCTTTTAATTTTGTCTTTACCAAGGTATGATCAGACCCTACATCTACCCGTTGCATCGCTCTGACAACCATTATGCAATTTTTGTGTTCCTTTTGTATTGCTATGTGGTTAAATTGGTTTTGAAAATTTCCTCCTGGCGCAGTCCAAGTTACTTTATGTATTTCCTTGTGTGGGAAAATACTTCCTCCCACTATCAGATTATCGGTTGAGCAGAAATCCTGGTACAGTTCCCCATTCGCGTTTATTGTGCCTACACCTTTTAAAATATACTACTGTGTACTAATTTCAGGTATGTGCAGAGTGTTATTTAAATTTTTTTCTGTTTTCAGTTATTTAGGCGGCTTGTGGCAGATGGTATGACGGATTCGGTTGAAGACTACTTATTAATGATGAGCAACCACTTAAAGAAAATACACAAACATAAAACAAGTGCAGATGCTAAACATAACAAGCAGTCAGAAGGGAAAATTGAAATAACTACCCCAATTCGCACTCATACCCATAATTTATCAGAAGCAAGAAGCAAAGCTGACCTGATTTTACAAACCAGGTATTTTAATACTGTATAAATTTTCTTGGTCCTGAAACTTATCTACTTCTCTAATCCTTACGCCCTTTCAGGCGTCGGATGTGGGTTCCTTGTCCTGCATCCATTTCCTCCATTCCCTCCATTCTTTCCTGTCTCTTGCTAGGGTTATCATTTCCTCTACTGTCTTTCCTCTTTCCATTCCTATTTCTCAGATTTAGTCTATTCATTTTCTGCTTGGTCTTCCCCTTAGCTTTTTGCTTGGTTTTACAGTTTCCATTATTTTTCTTGTAATTCTGTCGGGTTCCATTCTCACTGTATGCGCATACCAGTTTAATTGTTTCTTTCTAATTTTTTTCATTATTGGTACGTATTTTGTTATTTATGGGCGGGGATGGCTTAGTGGTAGAAGAGCCAAGCTTTGGATGTAATAGTCCAAACGCTTCCCGGTTCGAATCTCCCCAGGGTCAGAAATTTTTCTAATTCCCTGGGTGGTTGGTACTGAGTCCCGGTCCATTGGGGATCAAATTAATGGCACTCCTCGAATTACGGTCGCATTAGAGGAGTAACAAGATCATATACACACAAAAATACACCACATACCAGCGGGTTAAGCATGGTTACGCACCAACACGGTAACCTGCAGAGTCGGGGCCTGTTGTGCATTGCACAAACTAACTTAGCCTTGTCTCACACCAAAAGCGATAGGCCTCTAAGGCCTGTGAAAGCTTCATAATAATAATTTTGTTATTTCTCTAATATTGTTGTTTCTTATCCTGTCCCATTTATTTTCCCTGCAATTTTCCTGAGATGTTTCATTTCAGTACCTAGCTTTTATTTTACTTTCGTCTTTTTTTCTTAGTGTCCAGTTTTCACAAGCATGATATTCTTGGTATTGTTATCATATTATGGATTTTCCTTTCCACCTCCATGTCTATGTCTTTATGTCCTAGTATTATTTTGTTTATGGAGTAATATATTCTTGTTGATGTATTTGCTCTGTTTGATATTTCGGCTTCTATTTTCTCATCCTCCGTTATTATACTTCCCAAGAATTTGTATGTTGTTACTCTTTCCAATGTTGTATTTTTGCATTTAATTTCTTTGTCGTTTTTGGTGTCATTTTGTTTTTCATTCACAATCATACTTTTTGTTTTATTTATGTTTACTTCCATTTCATGTTTTTAATTTTTTTAGTCAGGTCGTTTACTAAATTTTGCAAGGATATTTTGATTAATATTATTATTTATTTTAGATGTTGTATATAGACAATTTTACAAAAAAATTTTGATTTCGCCCTACCAAACTCTCTCTCTTTCTCTCACTCTTTCTCTCTCTCTTTCTCTCTCTCTCTTTCTCTGTCTTTCTTTCTCTCTCTCTTTCTCTGTCTTTCTCTTTCTCTGTCTTTCTCTCTCTCTTTCTCTCTCTCTCTCTTTCTCTTTCCTTCTTGTTAGTATCAATCATTTGATTGGTTGATATTTGATTTTATTTGATATTTTTATTAATATTATTATTTATTTTAGTAGATGTTGCATATTTTTGATTTCGCCCTACCAAACTCTCTCATTCTCTTGAAGTATCAATCATTTGATTGG
>JABXWE010022012.1:0-24036 GCA_014611495.1 Limonius californicus | reverse complement strand
TTTATTTGGATAATCTCATGTTTCCATTAATTTTGACAGTTTGCATTTGAAATCGTAACTTGTGTCTGCATATATTTATACATTAAAGGTTTAAGTTGTAAACTGTAAGCTGTAAAAGTGTTTTAAATACTCGCTATAATCTCGTAACAATGCCAAATTTTACGAATTCTGACGTGGCTGAGATGCATTTCATCTATGGCCTTGCGAATGGAAATGCAAGAGAAGCCAGACGTCTGTACATGGAGCGCTATCCCAATAGAATGATACCTGATCGTCGAATATTCATAGGCGTCTTGTAGAAACTGGAACTTTTAATAAGAATACCAATGAAGCAGGTAGACCACGTATTGTTAGAACACCATAGATCGAAGAAGCTGTTCTAAATGAAATAGAAGAACATCCAGACACTAGCACCAGAAAAATCTCTGAACATTTAAATATTGGTCATCAAGTTGTTTAATGTATCTTGCGTGATTCTCTTCTATACCCTAACCACATTCAAAGGGTGCAGGCGCTTCTTCCTCGAGATTTCCCTTTAAGGATTAATTTCTGCTAGTGCAGCACATTTTTCTATTTTGGCTCCGGAGTATTTACATAAAGTGTATGAGAACAATTGGATAGGGCGGGGTGGACCTCAGTCATGGACCCCTAGGTCCCCTGACTTAAATAGCCTAGATTTTTTTCCTATGGGGCATCTCAAATCTCTAGTGTATACAACACCAGTCAATACCGTTGATGACTTAGGAAATCGAATATTACATGCATTTGAAACCGTAAGAAATACTCCGGGGGTGTTCGAAAGAGTACGGCATCAATGAGAAGAAGAGCGGAGGCATGTATAAGGGTTGGAGGAAGTCACTTTCAACAATTTTTATAACGTAGTTCCCTTGTTATGGTTATTGTTTTGGTTTTTTGTATTGTAATAAATCACATTGCTACAAAAACCGGGTCATCCCAGCTTTAATTTTTAACAGGTAGTGCCGACTAAACTGTCAAAATTAATGGAAACATGAGATTATCCAAATAAAGCCAGAGCCTACTAGACCATTTTAAAAATTTTAATTTCGTCTAGCGAATTACAGAAAATCGTCTTTTATTTTTTTTTCTCGAAAACCGTCGCAGATACGAAAAACCTACAGGAGAACTAAAAGATTCTAAATGAAACAGGAAACTCATGTTGTATTTTACAATCGAACAGCAGCGCACCGCAAAAAAGTTCAGGGGGAGAAAAGGAGGCATGACCCCTGAAAAAGTATCTTCCTGTAGATTTTCACAACCATTTGGCACGTCCAATGATGTAAGCCCTGAAGCTTAACCTGTATTCCAAATTTGAGCTAAATATTTCAAAAACTGCAGGAGCTGTAAAGAAAAAACTAAAAAAATCTTGAAATTTCAACACCCCGTAGATCAGTAACGAAGCGTTTGCGGACCTATGTTTATATAAACTTTTAGTCATGAAATAAGCCAAATAATTACCTCCTTCCGTATGTACATGATATTTAGGAACACCCTGTATATATACAGTGTGTCCCACTTAAGACCTTACCACTCTCGTAAAATTTGCATTTTTCACCCGATTTGCGTAAACTTTTTTTTGTTGGATAGATCACTGAAAAACGCTTTAAACGCATATGTCACTTGTTTTGACGACTAAACTCGTGGCCAACTGTGAGCCCTTTCTGTGGTCGAAATTTAGAGAAGTACTATTAGGGATTTTTTCAGTGCAAAAATAACCACGAATTCTTATTCGGGACCACTTAAAACCCTACTATACCCATTTTTATCGCTCTTATATACAGGGTGTCCCAGCTGGGACATTTTTTAAATTTTTGAAAAAGAAGAAAAGTGACGCGAATTAAACACATTTAGTGGATGTTCTAATAATACCGAATGCTTCCCAAGCAACAACTAAATTTACCACAGGGTAGTCCAACAAAAACGTACGCCAAAATTAACAAAATATTTAATTTTAAATGTAAAATTAGGTTTATACAAATTGAACACATTTTTATTGTATTAGAGCAACTCAAAAACAAACAATTTTGGCTTAAAGGGTTTCTTACCATTTTTTTTCAAGCATTTCCATATAGAGTTTTTTCTAATATTTAAAACTCTACTTGCCCCTCTAACGCTTGAGCGAGGATTCTCATTAAAATAATCAAGAATTATTTGATTTCCTGGAACCACACGATTACGATGCTGATTGGGGAGTTTGCTTACACTTCCGTGTTCGTTAAAAAATAAATTAATCCTCCTAACTGTAACATGATTAATGTTCCGTCCAGGATGCCTTCTGTTGAATTCTTCAGCAGCTTCATGAAAACTACGCATTCGGTGGTCTACTAATCGTACAATTTCCACTTTTTCTTGTAAAGAATAAGCCATATTACTTTCGATAAGCACTACAAGGCAAGTAAATCAGAGACAGTGGCAATGACAGTGACAGCAGTTGTTGATTATTTTTCATTTGTTTGTTTTCCATGGCAACAAAACAAAGGAACAAATGACTATTTAAGTTCAATATTATTGCTAATTTCTTATTTGTTTGTTTTTGAGTTGCTCTAATACAATAAAAATGTGTTCAATTTGTATACAGCTAATTTTACATTTAAAATTAAATATTTTGTTAATTTTGGCCTACGTTTTTGTTGGACTACCCTGTGGTAAATTTAGTTGTTGCTTGGGAAGCATTCGGTATTATTAGAATATCCACTAAATGTGTTTAATTCGCGTCACTTTTCTTCTTATCAAAAAATTTAAAAATGTCCCAGCTGGGACACCCTGTATATAAGAGCGATAAAAATGGGGATAGTAGGGTTTTAAGTGGTCCCGAATAAGAATCCGTGGTAATTTTTGCACTGAAAAAATCCCTAATAGTACTTCTCTAAATTTCGACCCCAAAAAGGGATCACAGTTGGCCACGAGTTTAGTCGTCAAAACAAGTGACATATGCGTTTAACGCATTTTTCAGAGATCTATCCAACAAAAAAAAATTTACGAAAATCGGTCGAAAAATGCAAATTTTACGCGGGTGGTAAGGTCTTAAGTGTGAAACAAGGCTAAGTTAGTTTGTGGGCCCGACTCTACGGGTTACCGTGTTGGTGCGCAACCATGCTTGGCTTGCCTATTGTGTGTTAATGTTTTTGTTTATGGTCTTGTTACTCTCCTAATGCGACCGTAATTCGAGAAGTGCCATTAATTTGATCCCCAATGGCAAATGGAGGCCGGGACCCAGTACCCACTACCCAGGGAATTAGAAAAACTTCCGACCCTGGGGAGATTCGAACCGGGAAGCGTTTGGACTATTACATCCAAAGCTTGGCTCTCTGCCTCCCTTCCTTTAACCAAGTTTTCCAATCTTGTCTGTTCTTCCTGTCTTTCTCTTCCAGTCTTCTCTTCTCCATAGATGCTTCCACTTCATTCCTCCACCATGTTTGAGGTCTTCCTCGTTTTGTTCTCCCTGTCGAGCTCCATTATGTAACTTTGTTTATCCATCTGTTTTATGCTCTCCTCGCGTGGCCATACTATATTAGTCGCTTATCTTCTATATATTTGATTACATCTGTCTCCACTTTCATTCTTCGTCTGATCTATTCGTTAGTTATACTGTCCATCCGGTCAAACCGCAGCATCTTCTGCTAGGATTTAATTGCGTGTAAATTGCTTGTCAAAAAAAGTCACAACTGGCAGTTAGACTGGCTCTTGCTATTGATTATAACTGCGTTTCTGACAACTTACAATACGTAAAAATATTATTTTTGTTACGTTGTTTGGTAGATTATATTAAAACCAACATCACGGACCATCTATCCCTTAACACTCAACAATCTAAAAAGTGATAATATGAAGTGTAAAGATAAAAACATGGAGGGCATACATTTTAATGTCGAATCCGAACGACAGAAATTCCAAAAAAAGGTATTGCACCATTATAAACGCTCGGTTGCCACGTGGATTGGGAAATTGTGTATGGTGGGTTGCAGCTCAAGATATATACGAGTTTATAATCTGTCGTGGTAAATGCGAGGCAGAGTCAAATGAAAACCTTACAAATTTTGTCAATGTCAAAAGCAAGAGTCTTTTTGACGTAGTCCCCATTACGTTCTATGAACGTCCTCCACCGCTTTGGAAGCGCTTGAATACCCGAAATACAAAATTCTTTCGATTGCGTGCACAGCCACTCATGCACCGTCTGAATAACGTACACATAGTCTCTGAAATTACTTCCCACATAATGCCTTTTTAAGTGGACCAAAGACATGATAATTATTACTTGGTGCGAGGTCAAGGGAATAAAGAAGATATAGTAAACGTCAAATCTTAGATTGTTGCTACCGTTAAACGTGCAGTATGTGACGGCGCGTTGTCGTGCTGCAAAAGAATGCCAGAAATAAGAACTCCTCGCCTCTTGATTCTGATGGCAGGCTTGAGACGGTTTGTTAGGAGTTCTGAGAACGTGACACTTATAACAGTAAATCAATTACACATGTACTCCTCCAAAATTAACCCTCTTGCATTCCAAAAAAAGAGGATCAGCATAACCTTTCCTGCCAAGAGTTGTGTGCGAAATTATTTGGGTTTTGGCAAAGAGATGTGACCCCATCCTCTGCTTACTCTCTTAGTTTCTGGTTCATAACAGTGCACCAAAAACTCAGCCCCAGTCACAATCCTTGCCAGAAAAGTCTCTCCTTCTGCTTCATATTGTCCCAAAAGTTCTTCACAAGCATCAATAATTCGTTGTTCTAAAATTGTAGTCAATTGCTTTGGTATCCCCTTGCTGACTGTTTATGGAACTGAAGAACGTCATGCATAATGTGATGTACAGAACCATGGCTAATATTCGAAATTTCATCGATTTTATCAAGGATAACCCGACTATTTTATTTCGCCCAAGGCTTTAACTGCCACAATCAATGCAGGCGTCATAGCACGGTTTGTTTGACCAGGCTGGGGAGAATCAGCTACGAAAATCACCCCGTTTTTTTAACTTGTTGCTCCATCCATACACTTATTGAAGTGATAAACATATGTGTACATATTGTATCCTTATGCTACGGTGGATATAAATAGGTTTCCCCCTTCGCTGTGCAAGAGACGAATAACAGAACGTTGCTCGCCCTGCTGCAGTGCCCTAGTGGATTTGCCATTTTTAAACTGTCAACTGCGTCAATTGTTGCTATGATATGTTATTAACGACATCCAAAAGAAATTCTGCCAACTTGTAAGCCAAAGTTCCGTTCAGTCATTTAGAGCACTTTTAAGGTGTTTAATGTTTGCAGGGAGACCTGCAGGCAGTTCTGCATCATGGGGTGAAGATTTCGAACATCATACAAACGGTGACCGCGTGGATCGCTGTTTAATTTTGAATACTTTTTGACCAGTACACGCAGTTATTCCCACGTTGCTCCTGCTGCTATAATAATGCTAAGGAGTCGAACCCAAGCCATAAGCGAAGTTTTTCTTAAAAAGCGAGTGTTCTGCCAACTGAGTTGCCACCACACTTACACTATACATAAAGAAATTTCTGATCAATGTTACATTTCGCATCCTTTTGAGTACAATTCTGTTAAAACCACCCTTAGGAGAAATTCATTTTCTACGAGCTAAAATGTAAAACTATAAAAGTGTCAGTCATGACAGTAATTTGGCACAACCTGGATATTAATGTAATTTTTTATGTTGTAGTGGGTATAGCTGTGTTAGACCTACTGTGCTGTTTATCCTTTAACATCAATTTTGTATTCCAACAAAAATAAAAATATCTGTGTAAGTTATTTTTCGTACCCTATTCGGGTGTTACAGTCAGGGACGCAATTATATTTCATTTTAACGCATGTCTAACCCCTATAATATATCCTCAGGAAGCATGTAATTCTTACAACAATAAATATTCCTACTTTTCACTTCTGCAAGCCTATGCTTTACGATGCTATGTTTGTTATAGTAATATGTTACGTTAAATACGTGTAAATTATTTTACCTGAATACTTTTACAAAACAGACCACATGCATTGCTAATACTCTACCAGATCCTAGATTTAAATTGCCTAGTAAGGTGCACCTACACTATAAATTCACCCTCAAGAACAATTCGTCCCTTAACATGCACACTGTCATCCTCTAAAAGTCATTAATTTCTATTAAAATTATATGTTGCCTATATTAAATGGGTATTATCTTTCATATTTGGCTTCGTACTGTTTCTCGCACCCTATTCCGGATCCTATAGTTTAAAGTAATAAATAGGCAATTTATCTCTTAAAAAGTTCTTTACGATTCTTTAAAACTGAAAATTGGTATAAATATTACTTGTCACGCTTTACGTAAGAAATTTACTTTAAAAGCATCATATTGGGTATTTTATCCTTAAAACGCACCATTGAAATTGCCAACACGCGATTTAGTTGTTTTTGTCATCGTTTTACGTAGAATTTTATATAATTACAACCTAATATTACTCAATTTTAATGAAACTATCAAATAAGGCATAAGGCATAATCCACGGACTCAGTTCTAATTAATATACTAATTTGGGAGCTTAATATCTGTTTGTTTTTGTGTTGATTACATGTTGCAAGTAATTTCTTCGTAGTAGTTGAAGAAGCTCAAACTGTATGCAAGCGACAAGATTGTATCCCAGTAGTAAAAATATAAAGACGTTCGTGCTAGTTTTTATTAAGAATTTAATGCTTTCAGTGACATGCTGTGAAAGGTATTCAATGTGTACTGAATAAACCGGTAATATATCATCACAGACCCCGAGCCGTATCATATAAACGGGCAACACTAGCTCGAGACTTTTCCCGTTTCGTTTTCTCCATTCTCTATTCTTTATTCGTTGCGTTCCATTTCCCAGATACTTATTTTCTTTAGCGTAATATTTCAAAATGTGCTTTAGTAGAACTGGAGAAGTATACAAAAAGATTATACACTAAAGGACATAAAATTTTAATATATAGCATTTATCCTTGCGAAAGAATGAAACGGCTGCGTTCGGCGTTCGGAGACGTTGTGGTGCGCTTTCTAAATTTATACTCCCGAATGCAATTAAACATGAACACTGTTTGCGTACCGCGACTTAAGTGGAGCTGGTATAAAATTTTATTAAAAACAGTTCGTGCCCTGAAGAATACGAGGGATAATTGGCACGAAATTCTTTGTTTTCGGAGAGAAGTTAAAGAAAATCTGTCGGCTGAAATAATGGTGAGTTAGCATTATGTCGGCAAATGAAAGAGACGAGACCATAATAGCCAAAACTTTTTATGCGGTTGGCTGCTTTGCTGCAACTTTCGGAAGTGACGTGGATCAAAATGGCGGAAGGTGTTGCGAGAAATGTCCGATCATTAGCGAAGCTATTCCAGTAATGCCTGTTCTTTCTGCCTGAAAGTGGAGCGATTTTCTCCCCTGAATTAGTTTTTCTTTCGTATTATTGACCATTTTCAAACGATAAAAACTGAAATTTACCCTCTTCCCTCACTGCTACACAATCATTACGTTTTGTTACTCCATAAAAAGATTACAGGTTCCAATTTACGAACGCATATACAACGCCTTAAAGCGACAAGGGTCAATACGAAAATTATGGAAACTCCAACTATGAAAACTAATTATAATTTCAAACTTTATTTATTTAATCTTATGATGTAGGCAAACAACAACACTGAAATTACATTTCTGCAAAAAATTACAGTTTTGGATATTGTGTTTAACATCAGGTATGATTTGGACAAAAACTTTGCAATCGCTGTAAGTGCTTCTATATCTTCATATACTTAGACCAACATACACTGTTGTTGAAAAGGTTTGCATCACTTAGGAAATTGAGGAGTATTAAAGTTTAAACCCATATTTTTCAACCATTTACTGTCTGTATCAAATAGACTGTAATCACTGTAAACACAGTAGAAATACTACTGGATCATAAAGAAATGCAGTTTAAATTTCTCAAATTACGAAAGTTATGGAAAGTAAAATTAAATCACAACCAAAATGGCCCATTTGGCCATTGGAAGCACAAAATTTACCAGTTTTTCTAATTCCACATTAGAAGTACGGCTGGCCTGTTGTTTCTTTAAAGGGACAAAGAAGTGCACTCCAGAACCCCAAAGCGTGCAGACGTTCTGTTTTCGTGACTAGTAAAAATAGGGCTGGGTTACACGATAAAGTAAATGCGACTTTATCCAGTAACGGTAGAACTTTAAATTACAAACAAGTCTATAATAGAATGAAGAATACCGTGTAGTTTCTCGTGTAGTTTTAAACGGAGAAAAATTAACCCCGTTATCCCTTTAAATTTATCTTGACGATTCGCCGTTTCAACAAAACCTCTGTGCCTCTGTTCACTGTTTATAAGTGATTTAAAATACTCAGTTAGCTGTGATGCTATATGCTATATGCTGCAATGTGGTTCAATACGATGTAAACTATCGCAATTCGGTTCATTATTCTTTGGTGCGACTACCAATTATGTCATCCTTGGTCTCTTTTGCCTTCCTTCAGCCAGGGACGTGCATCAAGTAAATATTAACCTTCTTGTGCTTCCCGCAACTTAATCGCCGAATTAAGGTAAAAACAACCCATATCTACAGTTATGAGTGGAAATTGTCAGCAGTGATTAATGATTTACAAAGTGCTTTGATTTGTGATAAATAGCCGTATTTTCACTAAATAAAGCAACCATCCGTTGCTAATTGTTTAGTAAATTAACAACTAACTGTACTAGTTTTCTGTCAGCTGATACTGGTTACGCAGCTTTTCTTTACCGTAAATGCCGTGGTCACTACCGCCGGAAGCAAGTTTGGACTTCTCGAAGCCCTTTCTTTATACTTAATTTATAGCTACATCGATTATGGCGTCTATTTGTACATTTTGGCGTGTAACTGTATGAACCACTTATTACAATATTATAAACTCATTGCTTCTCTGCATGTATTTTGTAAGTAATATTTAGATAGCTAAGATGCAGTACGTTCGATTTCCCGTAAACTGTTGTGCCTCGGTCCTTTCATGGGGATCTTCGTTTAGCTGACTTAAAAGAGTGACGTCTACTTGTTCTGTAATCGTTTTTACGCAAACTCTCCCACTCCTGTGCTAGCCGAAAAGCCTTCTGCATCGGTTTGTTACAGGCTGACGAAAACGGGCTATTTGACCGTAACAATATATACAGTACAAAGCGGTTCGTCAAATCAAAGATCTACATATAGAGTTTCTGGAGACATGCAACTTCAAAATATGACAGTGTAAATGCTTAATTGTTAGAAGTATGCATTGTGATGGAAATACCCAAGAAATCTTCTAAAGTAGGTACCTATTAGTTAGTTATATTAATAGAAAGTAAGAACTACGTAGCAGCCTTTTCTACTTCTTTGCGGTTCAATTCAGACGTTGCCTTTACTTCTCAGAAAGGACTGGGTTTTTAATGCTCTACATCCTCTAACTCTACAACTGCCAGTAGTTTTCTCACAGTTAAAGTATATACGCTTACTCCAATAGCTTCAGATCATAATTTTAATAGTTCGGTGGAACTAAGACTTCTCTTTTGCCAGGTTTGTTCTTCTTAACATAACATTATCTCGAATTGAAGTTTTTATTTTCGCCCTTCGGTTTCAACGTACTTTCCAATACCGTGAATATCTCAATAGAGACATTTTTCAGGATTTGATGAAATGCAAAGCCCGAATGAATATTTTAAAGTAATTACAGTGTCAGTATACTCATAATACCGGTGATACTATTCGTAAAAAATACCTTCCAATAGACCTTACATATGTAGCAATCACCTCATTAGTTTCCTCTGAATAAATGAATATGTAATTGATTATGAATATTCGGCAAGGAAGCTTTACCTTGGTGTTTACTGTAAGCTAAAGCACAAAAACATTTATGGTCTTGGGTGGGTGATGCAGGATTTGTTAATAGCACTATATATGAACTTCAGATCATCTTCAGAATAGAAATGGGGTAATTCCACTCAAACTCGTCTTCCAATCCAAAAATTAATTACATTTTCTTTATATTTACTAGTTAGTATTTAATTTTTCTATTGTATGTACAGTTCACTTATCAATTCGCGCTCAAAATTATTCTACTACAACTTTACAACTGTGCAGCAAATTAACCATATAAAACGAACTTTAAAGCGAAATTTCGCGGCTACGTATCGTGCGCTCAATACAACAGTAAATTTCAAAAGACGTTGCGTAGGAATACTGACTCAGCTTTTTTCACAGTGTCAAGTAGTATGAGTGGTCTTTCAGAGGTTTTGTTTCCCAGAGAAGCTCCTCGCGAATATTAAACAGTACCCACTACCTACATCACACAAAGATTTGACAGTTCAGCTGCCACTCACCAAGGGTTCATGCAGTTTTAAGCAAAATCATGCAATACTTTTCTAAACAAAATTTTGCAGTCTTTGCTATATTTATAACCGTAAATGTATTTGAGATTTTTCAAGAAGTTCAGACGTTCGATAGCATTTCATTTTTTCCAATTCCAACTTGCTGTCACTTATCTGGTAGAAGACGTAGATTTGATGTCGATATTAGGGAAGCGCTCTGGAAACAATATGTGGAAATAAATATATCTCCATCTATAGAGATAAGTTAAATAAGAGGGATTAACAAATAGCCGTTCTCCGAATTATCGCTATGTTCGGATACCGAATAATCGGGAAATCGAAGTAAGCAAATATAGAATGCTTCGATGAAATTAATTATTCGAAGTATATAATGAACGGTTGTTATTGATGATCAACAGGGCCAGAAAAGTGCAAAAGGTTGTGTTGACTTGCCTATTATACACGGATGTTTGAAGTAACACCGATTATAATGATATTTTTGTATGACTAATGTAGTATAGAGATATATAAAAATAGAAATACAAGATCTTGAAATATTTACTTTGAAATTATTGTCTATCAAACTTACATACATTTGCTTTTCCCAAGCATGCAGCTCTTACTTTAAATATACGTATGTGGTTTTCGTAAATTATCTAAAATTTGTATTACTGTAAAGTATATCAGACATACTATAAAAATCTTCTTATTTCGAATACAATAGAAATTGTTTGTATATTTACTGGCATTAAAAGTAGACACTTGGATGAGCTTCGGATATTCATGAAGGTATTCCCTAATTTACAACTTCTGTAAGATCATGTCGTCGCTCCTGAACGTTGTCGATGTACTGGTGGTGTTTTCAACTCGGGCTCTGGCATGTAAGAATAATTTATTTTACTGACCAAATTGCTGAGATGTTGAAGATCCGATTAATTTCCATGTGAATGAGAATCATTATTTAACAGGAGGTAATCGTTCAAAAAAAGTATTACCCTTAAAATGTGGAAAATGCGAATTGGACTTTCTCATAACATATTTTAATCTCCTGCATTTCCAACATTATTTGTATTTATTGCGGTTAAAAGTAATCTACTATGTGTATAACTCAGCAAAAAATCAAGTATATACCATTGGTACAACAAATTAAAAATCTAGTGCTACAACCCTCTACACACAAATCTTTGCTCCGGCTTTGCCTACATGGGGATTTAAATTCGTAACCATTTTTAGATTCTAAACTTACCTGGAACCAACAAATTAAGTAAGTTATCATAGACCCAGAAATTATCCTGACTGTAGTTAGACACACTTATGACAAATCCTGGGGTCTGAGACCTAGCATAATGAACTGACTGTACATCAAAATGGATAAACCTACAGTTATATATGCAGCCTTGGTGTGCTGGCCCAAGGCTAGGCAGGTACGTCTCGGTTTTGCAAACGGAAATGTACACTATATTTCAGTATGTACAGGAAAACACAGGTAGGTGTATCTGTATCCTGTCTAATAGCCAGACGGCCTTGGAAGCATTACATACCGTAAACGCCTCATGAAGAATAGCCTGGGAATGCCAGAAAGACCTCAACGATTTGGCAGAGTAGAACACAGTAAGACTGCTCTAGGTTCTAGGTCACGGTGCGATCGAAGGCCACGATGAAGTCGATGACTATCAAGGCAGGGAGCAAAAGGTTCCTATGAAGGCTAGGCGCATCTTTGGGGTGCCAGGAAATGGAATCCGTCTCTTTATAAGCAAATGGATTTGAAGTTAACGCAAAATCTACTGGACCAACAAAGCAGACTAAACCATAACAAACTATTTATAAATGTAACTTGCACAAAAAGCGCCAAAATACTGCGTAAGCTAAGCAAGATACAGCTTCATAGGCTTTCCATCAGAATATGTTTTTTATTCATATTTTTTTGCAAATTTACAATCTACTTAGAATTTAAGTAATAAGTAAATGTGATAAGTGCGAATTCACATGATGGAGGTACCAGCCATTGCTGGTTCCCCCCTGGGCATTACATTTATTGGTCCCGGACTAAGTAGTGCGGCCAGTTGCGTCTCAATCTTCTAACTGTTGGCAAGTTGGTAAGTTGGTCTATTAGCTGATTTTGATGTCCTTCCAGTTTACTAAAGTAGGCACTTGTAAGTTTCTTGATTTCTTCAGTTACGTAGGGGATTTTTAGGTCGCAGTGGAGGGTTTTGTTTCTGACATACCACGGAGCGTTTGCAATGTTGCGTGTGTTTTGGATTGGAAACTTTGAAGAATCTTCGCGTGTGATGCTTTGGCACACCCCCAGAGTTGGATCCCGTAGGTCCATACCGGTTTTAATATAACTGTATAAAGAAGTACCTTATTTGATAACGAGAGTTGAGAACGTCTGCCGATTAACTAATCCATCTGTTTAATTTTAAGATCTAGTTGTTTTCTTTTTGTCTTGATATGTGTGTTCCAAAACAGTTTCTGGTTTAGATGTAACCCAAGATATTTAGTTTCAGTTTTCACATGTATCTGAGCATCGTTGATTGTTAATTGCGGACAAACCGTATGTTTGTTGGTAAACGTTATTTGTGCAGATTTGTCGTTATTGATTGTGACTCTCTACTTTTTGAACCAATCTCCTATTAGGTTAAGGTGTGCTTGTAAATGTTCTGCTGCAGTTTCTGCCGTATTGTTGACAGTCTATCAGAATATGCCACTATTAAAGAGAATAGCAGAAGGATTAAAAAATTTTAGAGAAACCTCTAATGTAGACTGTGCAGTGAGGAATCCGAAACACCAATGACCGTTATGAGCAACTATGATGCGTTAGTAAACATTAAACAAGTACCAAGGTACTATAATATTGAATAAATTAAATAATAACAGTGAACACAGTAAGCCTTTTAGGCTGCAGTACTTCCATAAGATATGGTAGACGGACCCGAAAAAAGGAACCTTCTCTTCTACGTCTGCATTTCAAATTCATTTTTAAAATGTAGGTCTCCTATGTTTTTACCTTAGCACCGAGGAGCATTATTAATATAGCATAAGCTACTAACGAATTTTTCATACACTTCTTGAGCGTTTTTCATTTTTATTCTGAATAGACGAAATCTTGGTTCAGTCTTTCCAAGAGTTGAATGTCTTACAATCATGTTGTTAAACTTACATCAAGTATTCAACAGTTGAGTCCTGAATTTAGCCAGCATAACTATCTATGCTGCAAAGAGTTACGCCACCCTTAAAATTAGGTCAAATTCCACTAGCAAACAGTACGCACGTGTCAGTAGCAACGATTTGCTCCTCTGAATTAGGTGTTTGTTGTGAAACGTAGGTCCCTTGTGCTTCTACCTTAGCACCGAGGAGTGTTCGGCGAGAACACTTTTGATATACCTGATGTACTTAAGCTATTAACGAATCTTTCTTCCACTCTTCGAGGGTGTTTCTATTTTTATTCAGAATGTGGAAGGTCCAGGTTGAGGTTGTTCAATAGTTAGATTGTCCCTTAAGATTGCAGTATATAGTTAACTACACCTAGTATCCAATATGCGAGTTCCTATGATAAAGTTTCTGTACAAAGAACGAAAAAATGGATCAATGTAATATAGCACTTAAATATTCCTAAAATTTAACAGAAAATTACGTTCATCCGACTTATTACGTTTGTTAATTTAGCCGACATCAACTATATATGTTGAGAAGAGCTACGCCATCATTAAAATTAATTCCAATTCCTCGAGCAATAGTCCTCACGTTTGGTGTCAGTAGCACGGAACATAAATTAGATTGGAGTAGTATGCAATAAGACGAGTTACGTGTTAAATCTCACATGTGGAATTACATGCCTAATGAACAAACAAATTCACTGAAGTAAGTAGTTGGGCGTATCTCTAAATAATCAAATATTGGTTAGGGTTTGCACATTGCTTGCAATCTACTAGCTGGAAAGCAACATGTAGTTACCTTGTAATCCGTGCATCTACATAAATCTGCTAAACTTAAAGTGATAGACTGTTTTCCGGTATTAAAATGTAAATTTTCAATTAAATACCATAATTTTCAAACATATTTTGTACACGATTTATTAAGAATAACGCATGAAGTAGCTTATTTACATGTACACAACCTCCCTTGTAAAGAAAACTTTGGCTATAATAAATCATGAACATGAAATGAGATAAGGGGTGGTACAAATGTCTTCTTTACAACATTTGTTGAGTTTGGTGTTTCAGTTAAGTTCAGTTTAACCTTCATTTTAGTAACCGTTTATGTTTTTCATGGCATTTTTTATAGTTAACGGAAGCATCTGGAAATTTGTTACGATATTCGTCTAAGGACTTTTGCGCTGTGTAAGTTGAAATTCCTTTAATTCTACTTCGAAAATAACATTTAATCATAAACATTTTCTCTTCCAACTGTTAACGAATATTCTGGTGTGAGTTATTTTATATGTCGTCGCAAATATCGATCAAAGAAAAAATATTTCAAAATTTACAACAAACTACTCTCCTATAAGTAAATAACATTTAATTTTGTGTTAAAAAAGGTGGCATAGGCAAACAGATTACTAAATATAGTGATTCGAATACTGACAAGTAGCCGATAACAAAATCACATGTGGAACAAGAGGAAGCAACTAAATGTCAAAATGAGTAACGTTTACTGTCTTACAGGGCGAAAATCGAGAATATCCATAAATAACAAATTAAAATCTAGTAGGTAAATCATACGGAGTATGTCGTTTAAGTCTACGTCTGTTTAGAGGTTGAACCATGAGATTTTGAGCTATTCTCTTTGGACGACAACCAAGTCTTACAGCATAGTTATCATAATACTTTTTATTTCTTCTTTCACCGTTGCCATCTTAAGGTCACGTGCAATTATATTATTGGGGATAAACCAAAGAGCATTGACCCACATGCTAAGCATTTTCAACTGGAACTTTTCCAATATTCCGATATTTGAATTGGAAGCTGATTCCCACAGGATGATTCCGCAGGACCATACTGGTTTAAGAATTGCTTTGTGTACTAACAACTTGTTGTTTATGAACAATTGAGATTTACGACGAATTAACCAGTACATGTTACGAAGGTTGAGGCCTAATTGCTACTTTTTGATGATAATGTGCTTTTGCCACGTAAACCTTCGGTCTGAATGCATTCCGAGGCATTTGCCTTGGTCGCGCTGTGGTATATGTTAGTTGTTAGAATTAACTGGAGATATTTGCCCCTTCGATTTACAAAAATAAGATGAGCAGATTTCAGTTCATTTGCTTTGATACGCCACTTCTTAAACCAGGTTTTAATACATATAAGGTTTCTTTGAAGTTGTTGTGATGCAGTATAAGGATCTTCATGGAAAGTAAGCACAGCTATATCAGCAGCGAAAGTTGCGGTAGTGGCATTACGATTTGTGGATAAGTCAGCAGTGTAGAGAAGATACAGAAGGGGGCCCAGAACACTTTCCTGGGGAACAGTGGAGTTGATTGGATGGAGTAATGTTTGTTCATCGTAGAATTTATTAAGGAAGTAACGGAGGTCCTGTGGATAAGATTTAAAAATGAGAAAATATTTGAGAGGTAGGAGTTTTCCGGTTTTGTACAGCAATCCAGTATGCCATACTTTGTCACGAGCATGGCTTACGTCTAAGAATACTGCAGAGCCATATTTCTTATCGTCTAAATCTTGCAAAAATCTATTATATACCCGATGAATATATTCAATAGTTAAATGCTCCTGTCTAAATCCCAATTGAAGGTTAGGTATAATTTTTCGTGATTCAAAGATTGGCTCTATGTTGGCCTTTAAAAGATTTTCAAAAATTACTAAAAGCTAATTGGACTATAAGATTAATAACTTTAATGCGTTGTTTGGTGATTCTAAGATTATCTTAGTGGTAGCCGAGACATATTTTTGTATTCATCCGCGAGATAGCTTGATCAACTGAGATTTTCTCTATAGGTAAAGACTTAAAGAATTGAGTAGTTATGTTTTATGTTTTCGTAGCCTTCCAGAATATTCGGTTGTCTGCTTTGCTAGATTTTCTATTTTGTCTATTTTGTTTGTTTTACCTGGTATACGGTAGCTTGCACTACTGCTTCTTGGATGCCTTTTGCCAGGATTTCTACAACTTAATCTATTTTGGTGTCCGTCCACTTGCTCGCTACCGTTTCCTCGCCACCATTTGCTCGCCTACCTTCTGCTTTTTCTATGCTCGACAACCATTTGCGCGCCACACCGATTGCTCGCCCAGCTGATGCTCGACGAGCAATTTATTCTTAAAATAAAAAATTATTTGTTGGCATTTCGTATTTATACTGTTGATAATTTTCAGAATCTTATATTCCTAAGGAATGTTGATAGTCAATATAGTTGCCTGTTCTCGTATTTGATTTCGTATAAGGTAATATATTTTTTTTTGTTTCTATTAAAATTTTTCATGTTGCAGATATTTTCAATTATTAACCTCTCAAAACATCACAAAAATTGCTTTACAAAACAGTACTTTAGGCTTCCAAAGATTTTAATAAACAGTTATCCACTTCCATAAACGAATGGTTCCTTAAAATAACAAAATCTACTTAAAAAAAGAATAATACTTGTTCTATATGTATAACATGTGAAAATAAAAATAAAAATTTTAATTATGAAACAAAGGATCTGCTTAAATAGTTTACAAATGAAGATGTCTAACAAAATATAATCTAGTTGTTCTTCTTGCCGAGCAACTGTCTTGGTGAGCATTTTTCTCAACGATCAATCGACAATCGAGCAACCGGTGCCGAGCAAGCGGAGGCGAGCAAGTGGTAGCGAGCAAATAACCTAGAACCATTTATTCCAAACGGAAAATTATCCCAGCAAGTATATTTGTTACTCAGGGAAGGAGGCTATTCCCGCAGAATAATTTCGGTGCTTTGTGTATTGTGATACAGCGCTCAGAAGATTAATGGGCATTCCTGTGATTATACGAAAGTCGACTAAGTCAGGTCATTTGTTAAAATAGGCAGGTCAGTAAAGATGGGTTCGCTGGTGGATATATTTTATTTAAGTTAGTAATATGATTTAAACTTATACAAATTAATTCTGAAACCAGTATGGGCTTATGGGGTTCAACTTTTGGGCACAGCGAGCACGTCCAATATAGAAATATACAAAGATTTCACTCGAAGGTTCTCCTCATCAATACTGACGCACCATGGCGGGTTTACAACCCAATCATACAACGAGATCTTGGTATGAATTCTTTATTAAAAGAGGTGATCCTATCCACCAGCACAAAATACCTGGGTAAATTGAGAGTCTACAAATCCCACAAGCTATTATCCTATAATTTGATAATTAAATGTCAGAAATATTAAAATCGGGCTAGGACGTTTTGGCGCGGCTGGTTTGGCGCAGATCTGCTTGGGTTCAGATCTGCTTGGACGCAGAAAAGGTTTGGCGCAGACCCGCTTGAGCGCGGAAACGGTTTGGCGCAGGGGCGGTTGGCCGTACGAACTGCTGGGCATAGGAACCTTTGCGCGCAAGCACATATTAAAGTGGTTTACTGTGTAAAAAGTTTTCTTTTATTACTAAAATTGCAGTATTTTTGATTAACCTAAATTATTTATTCTCTGAAAAATAGATTTTTTGAACATACTTAAAATCTTTAATATATTGTTGCGCCGGGTGGTCCTTGTGCCCAACCGGATCTACGCGACACTGGTCGTGCCAAATCGGCCGCATCCAACCGGCCACACTAAAACATCCGGTTCCTTATTGAAGTTAACTCCTATTAAGCTATTTTTGTACCAATATATAAATAGATAGTAAGTATTAACACGTCTTAGTTGACAAATTATGAACAGGAGCGCAGCCACTGGGTATCACACCATACATGTCAGTAATTCTGGTACCAATTAATTAATATTCTTTATAGAATAGATTGTAATGTTGCTTAAATAATAATATAACATAATAACCGAAATATTGGAACCAATGAGAATTAGGGAAACTGTTATTGATGTTAGATTTAGCAACACATTTTATAATTTATTATAAATATTAAATGAATAAATATTATGGATAGGGTTGTTTCTCTGAATGTATATAACCATTTCATGTTTATTTACTTTATTTTCATTCGCCTCTGTTAGTTTAGACCCTCCATACAATTTGCCACAAATTTTAGGTTGAATATAGGCTACATGCTGCGAATTTATAAAGGATTGCATTTCCGTTTCTAGTCGTGTTTCTTCAAATAAGCTTGCCCAGAATACACGCATGAAATGAATCTCCTTGCTTCAAACTGTGCTATTTGGTCAAATATATACTACTAAAGCAAGTATGTTCAGGAATAATTAATGCAATGTAGTGTATAGGTAGATGATATCTCGCGTTAATTGACTAGTAAGGAGCAAGACGAAATTGCGTTTGCTATTCGAATAGCTACTGATTAATGGGATTATTACTGAACATCGATTACACGATATCTAGTTCATGTTTTGAATATTAAGGAGTTTCCCAGGGTAGCTCTGATGTGTGTATGTTAGCCCATATTAGGAATTGCGCTTCGTAACGCATGCAAGCAGTACTTGCAGAAGGGTGCGCCAATTATTCCAATACGAATACTATGAAATTGAATATACTCGTAAGACTAGAAACATTTCTACGTTGTAGAGAACTAAAAGCAGCCAACTTTTATGTTCGCTTTATATTAAAAATTCCTTTACGTTAATTTTTTATACTTACGGAGCTTTCTAAATTAATTAATATTCCGTGTACATCAATATTTAAGAACGAATTCAAGACTCCCTTTTTACTGTTGCTTAATGTAATGAGAAGATGCTTTTTTCCTTTTAGGAAGTAGCGTTGAGGTAATGTTTTTAAATTATATAAGGTTTCATCTAAAATTCGGAGCTGGGAGTGACTAGTTTTTATCCAAGCCACGAAAGTGATTAACTAAGCTCGGAAGAACATTTTTCTCGTATAATAAAAGCAGTAATCTCGGGCAAAATTGAGTCTTAAAATAACAAATGAATAATTTATGCAGAATTTGAGCTTCCGGGCTACACACAACGACCTGTCTCATTTTCATTCTATTATTGTAAATTTACATTCTTTGTTTCTCCCAGTGATCACGCTTTGGGTGCTTTAAAAATTATACAGCTTTTTATTTTTTACAAGAAATGCTTATTGTGTTTATTTAATTACTGTAATGCCACAAGGACAAAACAAAATGAGTCTAGAGTCTGCAAACAGCAGGAGTGGTGCAAACAGCTATTAACATTAAGTGAAACTGCAGCTGCATTAAAATAAATTGCTCTAATTATGTCTCTTTCATAGTTCCCAGAAAATAAAGTTTGAAGCTGACGACATTTTTATTTTTATTGGGAAACTACAGTTATCATTAAAGTACATTACTCGTCTCATATATCAATTTAACTTAAACCTCGTTATTTTTAAAGTACTTAAATAAAACTGGAGAAATAGAAAAATATATATTTAGGATAAAGCACAGACACAGTCTGACTCACTTCTTTCTAGCACGGACATTATAATCTTGTTACTCCATTTATATTAATTATATATCCCCTCCGCCTGTCCCAGCTCTTCTTTGCTTTAATGTGCTACAAATCTAACCTATACACCTCTAAATTGTATACTTTGTTAGGTATAGGGGAGATACTGTTTTCGACCGAATAATAAAATTTTAATTTGAGCCGATATAGGAATGTTTATTCTATTGCTATGTATAGGGGAGACACCGTTTCGCGCAGCAAATAATAAAATTTTAAGTTGAGCCGATATAGGAAAGCTTATTCTATTGCGATGTATAGGGCAGATGTTGTTTTCGAATCGAATAATAAAATTGTAGGTTGAGCCGATATAGGAAAGTTTATTCTATTGCTATGTATAGGGGAGACACCGTTTTCGAAGCGAATAATAAAATTTAAAATTGAACCAATATAGGAAAGTTTATTCTATTGCTATGTATAGAGGAGAATCGTTCAAATAAGCTAAATACAAAATTTCATTATAATCAAAAAATATTGAAAATGTTTTTGCTAAAAAATTTAAGTCCAAGATGAATTTTTTAGAAAAAAACAATTTTTTCAATATTGGATTTAGCTTATTTGAACGATTCTGAACAACTTTTATTAACAAAATTTTGTTGTAAAAAAATCCCTAATACGACTTCTTCAATTTTGCTGTTTATTTTAAATCTTAATAGGCTAGCATTTCACCTTGAGGGAAAGTAACATACCCTTAAATTACAGTTTAGTGAGAGATATAATCAGAAAAAAGAAATTTTTTGAATCGATAATATATAAACAAAATACTGGGGTGGTGCAGTCTACAGTGAGACACACAGTAGAAAAGTTTATTCTATTGCTATGTATAGGAGAGACACCGTTTTCGGGGCGAATAATAAAATTTTAAAATGACCCAATATAAGAAAGTTTATTCTATTGCTATGTATAGAGGAGATACCGTTTTTGAAGCGAATAATAAAATTTAAATTGGAGCCGATACAAGAATGTTTATTCTAAAACAATAGATATTTACACTTTTAACTAAAAGTTACTCATATTTAAAAAGTACATAACAATTGTTTTATTAAAATTATTATACGGGAAGATTTTCAATTATGGAAATTTTTTAAAAAAGTGCCAAATTACACGTTGTACGTAGCCCATGGGTTCTACTATATTATTCATTTTTGACTAGCTGTTCCTCAGTTGCTCCTTGTTCGTTACACTGTTTTTAGTAGTTTTTATAGAACTTATTCTAAAACGATACATGCTTAACTAGAAATTCCTTGTATTCACAAAGTATATAACGAAGTATATAAAATATAAATTTGCGTTTTTATAACGCTATCGCCAGCCTGTGTCACTAAAAGATATATAGTTACATTTTTAACTAGAAATGATTCATATTTACAAACTACATAACCTACATTTATTTTTTATTGAAATTACTGTCCTTTTAGATCTTCAACTATAGAATTTTACTTCGAATTAGAAGTTAAAACACTGTTCGTAGTGACGTTTCTGCTAACACTGATATCATTATTATGCTAGTGTTGCCCAATAGGGTAAACGGTACAGTGATTGGCCCCCTTAAGCCTGCCAGTTTAATGCTTTATGCTAATAGTACACATAACCAGGTTTACCCCATAGGTAAATGGACCATTCTGTAGGGAAATGATTAAGCTTCTTTATCCAATATTTATTTTTCTCCAAACATCATTTGCTTTTGTGATAAAAAATTGTAAACATAAATTCAACAATATTACAGTGATTGGCCGGCATCGAAGAGTCATTAGCCACCGACATTACAGTTATTGGCCAGGTCGCTGATTACACAATAAAATAGGATTAATATAGAAAAATCACTACAATTCAGTAAAGAAAATGCAAAATAAAAATTGTTTATATTAATGAACACATGAGTACATAAGTAAGCTCATAAAGTAGACACTTTGGAACAATACAAACATAGGTATCTTAAATTTAAAAATAACTGTTACATTTTTTTTAAACAAGATAAACATTCAAAAATATTTGAATTAGATTTGTGCAAATTATTGTTCTTAATGCACGAAACGTGATAAGCCCTTGCACAAGAAATGCATTTTAAGCCACTTTTTTTTTGCTTATGTTGTGGGTACAGTAAAAGCATAAACCATCCACCTTTAATGTGTTTGCTTGAGCTATAATATTTAATTCTTTGAAAATGCTTGAGTTTACTTCCTCAGAGTTGTCTGTCTTGCTGGTGCAAATCTTTATGTCTGAGATTATATTGATTCCTTTTTGATTGTTAGTGTCACACTCCGGAGAATCTTCAAATAACTTTCTTGTTGCGGCAGCAAGAAGATCAGAATTTTTTTTAATTTTTTTTATCACTGTAGGCAAGACAGCTTCATTATTGTTTTTCGCTGATTCCTTATTATCGGTGTGTTGTTTTTTTGCAATGGTAACAATTTTCTTAGAAGGCTTGTTTGATGCAGTTTTAGGTACTTCCTTCTTGTTTTTTTTCTCCAAGCGTTCTTGATTTCTTTCTTCCTTTGCTTGTTCTTTTTCCTTTTTTGCATCTTCTTTGTCTTTTTTGATTTTCTTCCATTGTGTCGATGTTAAAACAAAAGGCAATCTTTCGGACTGCCTTTTGCCCTTTCTTTCCGGTGTTTTCGGCCATTGTAACATACTTTGTAAATCACAAATTGTTTCAGAACATACAGGGTCTAAGCCGTTCTTATCTATATCTTCTGCGATTATAATCGGTATATTTTCAATGTCAAAAATATTAGTAGAATCTTTTCTTACGGTACTTTCATTAATACTATCGTTAACATTACTTGTTTCGTGCTCATCCTGAATAAAAGTGTCTACATTTGCCCATAACGTATCATCATAAATGTTGTGAGCACTATTATTGAAGGTACTTTGCTCATCAATGCGAGTTTCGTCTTGTTCCCAATTTATAGTTTCCGTATTCCTATCACCAATATCTACAAAGTCTGTTAATCCTTCTTCTTCCAATGGTCGTTTGATTACTGTATCATAATTATTATTACAGTTGACAGAATTGGCAGAACAGTTATATTCTTTCCAGAGTTGATAAAGTATCATCAAATCTTCTCCAAATTCGTGTTGATCTGTTAGATCACACTTTTCAAATTTTGTGATTCGATCATTTCCTACAAGGTTTTTAAACCTTTCAAAACTGATAAAGTTATTAGCCTTCAATGTATTCTTTGTAATTTCTACGTGATTTGATTTCTTTCCCAAACACTTTGAAAAATCGATTGCATTCGCATCCCATGGATATAATCCGCATGCCCTAAAACCTTGACGGATAGTGTTTGGTTTTGCTGAAATATCAATAGCACTTTTCAGAAGGGGTGCAAAATGTTCTTTAGTTAGAGAAGTATTAAGATTTTCCCGTCTCCAATTCATAACAGCCTTCTTCCAACCACATTTAAGCGGCTTAAATGCAGCGACATCCGCTGGTTGTAGTATGTGGGTGGCATTGGGATATAAACAAATCAATATGATTTGCAATTGAGAACATAATTCGCTCAACTGATAACTTAAATGTGACGAATGTCCGCCAAGAAACAAAATGACAGGAAATTGAATATTACGTTTTACTAGACTTGGATGTAGAACACTTGATATATATTCATAAAAAGTCAGTGATTTCATCCAACCAGTGTCTGTGCAAGCTATACCCCACTCTTCATCAGGGATTGAATTCAGTATATTATTGGGAAGCCTCTTGTATGGAAAAATAATCATGGGCGGAGTGATCATACCGGAAGCACCAAATGTAAACATTACTGTTAGACTTGCTTTTGATGGTGCATTTTCTATCTCGTAAACGTTCCGTGTTCCTTTTGGTGCTAAAACGTTATCAAGTTTAGGGCATAGTTGAAAATTTGTTTCATCGCCGTTATATACCCTTGACGGGTCTTTTAATATATTGCCATGGCCCTTTGATTGAAGGTATGCTTCCACTTCCTTAAACCACTTCCTTATGTCGTTTTCTGATACATTGGATCCAGCTGAGGTTACATATTCCGTGGTTCTTGTTGTTATAATGGGGTGACGCTTCAGGAAAGATTTATACCAACCATCTCCTGGATAGTTGTTTAGGAACGGATTTGGGCGGGGACTGTTATCCAAAAAATTTTTAACAGGGACCTGAATATCGTCTTTTCGA
>JABXWE010022011.1:0-35128 GCA_014611495.1 Limonius californicus | reverse complement strand
TGCAACTGCTATAGGTTTTGTAACAAAAATACGTTCTTTCAAAAAAAGAATATCGGATGGCTGAAATCCTTCTAATTTTAATACTTTACAAATTTCGTTTAATTTTGATTCAATGCTAATTAGCTTCATGCATGCATCATGCATGGAATTCCACCGAGTTGGACAAGGAACTTTCAATTTAATACCGCATATATTTTCCAATTCGTCTGATGCTTTAGTTGACCTACTTACTAAATTCCATAAAGAAAAAACTTTTTGAAAAACCGAATGGTGTATTTTTTTATATATTGCGTTTTCTGTCGCTTTGACTGCATCTACAGTAATAATAAGGCTTAGGGTATGTGAACAACATTTAAAATGTTGAGGTAAAAGCACGTAGGTACTGTCATCATCAAAATCTACTAAAGATTCTACATCTACATCATTTTGATTTTGCAGTTCTGTTAATTCGCTATCATTATATTTGTCTCTAGACAGCGAAGATGCTAATATATTAAAAGCTTTGCTGCAATTGTTTGCGTTATCCGTTACAGTTCCTGAAAGCACTTTCGTCGTTCATCATCACTTTAACCTAACACTACCAAATGGTTCACCCCCAATGACAGCAGTGACGCAAATACCGAAAATTGTCTGTTCTTGCTTTACCTAGTCTGCCTAATAAGTAATAAAATAGCTAAAGTATTTTTGCTACCTAGCAACAGGTACATTTGAGGGACAGGAAATTCCAGGCGTCTGTCTGTCTGCATCTCCACAATTGCTCAAATATAGGTACGCTTAGTGCATAATGGGTAGGTAAAATCAGTAAAACCAAACTGCAATCTTCCTGGAAGCACGTACATAATTTATTTTGCTGAAGAAGAATAGAAGACATTTCCTGAAATAAATAAACATACTTTAAATATATAGGAATCATTACTCAATGCGTTTTTAAAGTTCACAAAAGAAAAATCAAGAAATAAATTGTAGCGGAGCTTTGGATCTAACGATGAAAGATCCAGAAAATTATGATCTAGATACAGATACAAGATCCTCGTGTAAAAGGAATCTAGATCCAGATACTAGATCCACATAGTGGACACTGGTCACTTAACTACTACGGTAAAGGGGCGTTCTCAAGGTTCAACTTTCATGGAACAACTAGAAGTTGAAAAGCAGTTGAACATACATTGAAGCATGTGAACCTTGCATTAATTTAGTTGAACAACGTTTAGTTGAAGCAAGGAAAGTCGGGTGGGGTTTAATTTTTATTGTAGAAGTAGTTATAAATAATCAGTCCAATGCAACAAGTCGAAACGTCCAAACCACTGCAGTGTCTGTCGAAAAACAACTTTTCTTTCCAACTAAAAATGTTCACAGAGAGAGAGAGAGAGGGAGAAAGGGAGAGGGCGGAAGAGGGAGAGGGAGGAAGAGGGAGATAGAGAAAGAGCATGACCCTCGTACAGCGCAGAAATGCTCGGTGTTCTAAGGATGATAGAACATGGCACATTGATTAAAAAATTACCTAATTTCTGGAACATAATTTAAGCTGTTACAATAACCAGGTACAATCTGTGATTATAGCAATGCACTAAGACAGGGGTGGCCAACAAGTCGATCGCGGAACGATGTCTAGTCGATCTACGTAAGTAATCGGACGACCCTCTTACTGCATAGTGTCTGTCTCTACACAACTACAGTCAGAATTTCGTTTTGCTGCCGAGTATGACTGTGGGCGTATCCAGTATATTTATATTTTTATTTTACATTTTATTAAATTATATTTTTAGAATCTATATTTAAAATGAGCAAACAAAAGAAACCTAAAACTTACCAATTTTTGATTTAGAAAAATATGTCATAGAAAGTGAATTATTAACACTACAGACAGATTTAATTTTAAAAACAAGAGAATATGAAACGGGTTTCTGGAAGTAAGAACAGCGAAAAATATCCCAATTAAAAGAAGTTCCACTTTTATTCACTCTTGTTTTGGATCAACATATTTATGTGAATCTGCAAAGGCACAAACTTCTCATTGATTGATCTCTTAGTATGCATAAGTATAACAATTTTTGTGTTATTTTTCTTTTTCTGTGTTATTTAATAAATATACTGCTAAAAAAATATTTTTTAATATTTTATTCGTATCTCTCCTCTCACCATCAAACGAAAAATTTCGAAGGTAGATCACGACTCATTGGTAACCTATAAAGTCGATATTAATGACAAAGAAGTTGGCCACCCCTGCACTAAGTTATCATTCGGTTCAACCGTGCTTGTAATAATGCTTGGACTCCTCCGATACGACCGCTCATAACTAAAGAGCGGATTATATGCAAAGCGCATATATTTTAATTTTTGCATATCTCTGAGTTAATTAACGCTAATTAGTGATTGCATGTATTGCATATTTGGGCATTAGTTGCAAATTTTTGAAAAAATTGCATAAACTTGCATATTTTGGCCTTTTGCATTAATCGTTTGTAAATTTTCGTCAAGTGGTCAAAACAAGATTATGAAATTCCGAGTAGTGCACATAGATGACCGACAATTCACAGCTGGACAGCTAATGACCTGTGCCTGGAATTCCCGACAGTTTGAAGTGTGAAGTACCGACCTAGTCCATTTTATTACTTGTTTCTTGTTTATCAATGGAAGGTGGATATTGAGTAGGATAGATACCTACATTTTGTTTGTAGTTTGCAAAGTATTTTCTCTCATTGAGTAACCCTATAATAGAATCTTCTCCCGTCGTTACAACGTCCGATACTCCGATAGTGTTGATCTCTTGCGAATATTATAGGTACATATTATATACCTACAATGAGTAAATCGAACAAGATTGCTACGTGAATTAAACCATATCCAGAACTAGTAATGGATGGCGACAAAATATTTTGTCGAGCTTTGCAGCAAACTGGTAAGTTAAATAATTTTTCTTATATAAATTAAAATTATTGATCATATTATTATGTACGTAACTAACAAAATCATGACAGGGAAAGTAGTGTTTGTTTTTAACGAGTATCAAATGTTTTTATATTAATATTTAATTATTTGTCGTTGTAGGTGTCTTCTGAGAGAAAATCCTTGGTAGATCACCACACTAAAACTTCTTCACATAATGCAAAATGTGAAAAATGGAAGCGAAGCAATTGTGCTCAGCAAACCATGACTCAATATTCAGGGACAAGTTCCAAAAAATCGGAGCAAGAAGAATTTAATAAGGAGTTATGCAATGCGTTAATTTCGTCTAATATACCGTTATCGAAATTAAATAATGTTAATTTAAAATCGTTCTTACAAACATTTTGTAAATAAAATGTACCCGACGAAAACACCTTACGAAAACATTATATACATTCTTGTTACAAAAAGCAATGTCTAAAATTAGACAATTAGTTGGTAGTAATTTTGTTTATATAATCGTAGATGAAAGTACGGACAAATGTGATCGTTACATTACCCATTTGTAGGAATTCTTCATGAAAACATTTTAAGCAAATCATATTTAATAGCTTCCAAACAACTTCAAAAAACAAATAATTTAACAATTGCCCGATGTGTGCAGGAAGGTTTGTCAAATATTTTTTTAACCGAAAGTGTACCTTGTGAAAACATTTTACTCATGTTGTCCGACGCTGCCCCTTACATGACAAGAGCAGCGCAAAATTTAAAAATTTTTTACAGCGTTATTCATGTAACTTGCTTAGCTTACGGTTTAAATCGTGTAGTCGAAAGTATTAGGAATCAATTTCCCCTTGTTATCGATTTAATTTGTAACGTAAAAAAATATTTTTAAAACCCCCCTTGAGAGTCCAGTTTTATAAGGAGCGGCTTCCAAATGTTCCATTGCATCCCGAATCGATAATTACAAGATGGGCTACATGGTTAGAAGCAGCAATTTTTTATGACGATAATTTTGAAGGTATTGAAGATGTAATTCTTCAAATAACTGGATAATAATAAAAAATTAGTGAAATCGACAGAATTGCCTCAGCGTCTTTCTTTTATTAAATCAAACTATAGCTTCGTTTCAAACTCCATTCGCAAATTAGAAACTCAAGGGATGTCCCTTTCAGAGGCAATTGAAATAATAAACGAATCTGATAGATTGTGTAAGAAATTTAAGTGTGCAATAGGTGATCTCATATATCAAAAATTTAATAGTGTCATACAAAAAAATGAGGGGTTTCTGAATTTAAAACAAATTAACCAAGTTCTTAGAGGCGAAATAGTAAGAGATAATAACTTCAGTTTCAATTGGAATTCAGTGTTAAGTTAAAAAATGCACCCATTACTTCTGTCAACGTGGAAAGAAGCTTTTCTATTTATAAACATATGTTTTCAGACAGAAGGCATAATTTCTTGTTAGAAAATTTCGAACAACTTCTAATCTAAAAATGATTTTAGAAATAGTCCGTAGACTAATACTTCTAGGCTTAGTTTTTATATATAATACGAGTAAGTTAATTAGTGTATGTATTTGTTGATTTTGCCCAATAAAAGTTATTATACTTGAGTTTACAACTTTTATTAATTATTCTTGTTATTTTTGCATATTTTGCTCAAATTTTTCAGGGGGTGTCAGGTCAGGTACCTTCTGACCCCCCCCCCCCCCCATTGTCTACAAGCTTGTCAGAATTCAGGTGACACTCTGATCCAGCTCCTTCTGGAGTAGATTTCAGCCCTCATTCTTCTCCAATCTTCACACACCTTGTCTTACAGAATCTTGTATCGCAATTATGGAAAAAACCTTCAGTGTTTTTTTTGAATACATCCGTTAAAATAGTGGCTAAATTCAATTTAAATTCCTATATTATACCGCAGTCTTGATTATGCCTTTGATGTTGTGTAAAGTTGTAAAGAACTCACCGCATTTAGGTTTAAAATGTTCAATGAATAAAAGGAAAGTAAGATGATAAACTGATTTAACAATGCCAGTAGTTTTATATTATTTAATAAAAATGTAATATCCCTTCAAATATTGATATTTTAATTATATTTGGTGAGCACAATGGGCGACACATGGGCAATATATAGATAAAGAAAGAAAAACAGTGTTGAAGAGTATTTCATTTATCAGCGGTGTTACAAATTTTATAAACAAACCCGCAAATGGCTCTTTCTTTTTTCGTAGCACACAGATATAAACGAAGATTAATGTAAATTTCCACCAACTTCTTATTTTATGACACTCTTCAGTATTTATATCTAATATGTCTTGCAAAAAAAATTAAACTAAAGTTATATGAATCAGCAGTGATAATTTTTATTTATGTATATACTTCATCTTACTCAAATTTGGTTAACTTTTACGCACATTCAGCTTATCAGCATAACCCATTTAGTTATTTTTAAAGCAAGTGTTCAATGATTCATTTAAATTAATTCGAATGGAATAAAACAGTACAGTGTTGGTTCTGTGAACCACGTGGAATTTTTCATTTTTCCAATCTTAATCGTTAATGTGATATGGAATAACGTCAAAATTATGTTTGCATCATCAGCAAAAATTTCCTCTAAAAACAATTGTTAATCGATTTGCTGACAAAGTTTTCTAGTAAATGTGGTTGAGTTCTATCGATTTGGGACAAATCTGAATACTTAAGTAAATGTTTTATGAACTATCTCTACGATATCTTCATTTTTTTGTAATATCTGACATTAAAAATAACTAACCAAGAAAAAAATTAAATTAATAACTGTATTGGCTATCTTATGTTAATGCACGGAGAACATTATTTACATGCCAACAAACAAGTGGAAGTTGCTCAAACACCGTTAGTAATCATTTTGTTCAAGTTTATTACGAATTCTCTAATTAGGTAGCCTATTTTTCATGTCATATGGCTGTAAGATTATACAGGGTGTCTCAGAAAGAATGGGCCAGCGTTTAGTCATAGATTCTTTAGGTAAAAATAAACCGATTAAACCTAATATACCTTAGGCAGAAAGTCCTTCCTTAAGAAGTTATAGGGCCTTAAAGTTCAATTTTTTATTTTTTATTTTTATTGTAATTTCCACAAATCTAAAGATATTTCTTAGAAATTTGGTACACATACTTACCATTATGCAATACAGTGACAGAATTATTTTCATTAACCAGACTTGACCGTAAGAGGCACTTAACCTACCACTGAAACCTTATTTTAGCTCTAACTTTGTTATTAGTAGAAAGTTTTAAAATTTTATTATTATTATTTTATTCTGAAAGAGAATTAAAAAATACAAAAATAAGGTACTCTTAGTTCATACGCGTAGAGGCAACCGTTTGCCTTAAAATGCTTGTCCCAAGTTTTGGGTTGTCGTTATGACGTGCAATTATGAGGTAGCCATGATCGCAAAAACAATGGGTAGTGCTTGTGACCTACAGTAAAGAACAATGCTAAGTCAATTAAATACTTTGGTGTTATAGAAATTGTATTTTTAATTTCTGTTTTGTTTACGAAAATGCGTCGACATAACGAATGTCCAGGAATTTTCGTAAACACAAAACAGAAATTAAAAATACTATTTCTATAACACCAAAGTATTTAATTGGCTTAGCATTGTTCTTTACTGTAGGTCACAAGCACTACCCATTGTTAAAATTTTAAAACTTTCTACTAATAACAAAGTTAGAGCTAAAATAAGGTTTCAGTGGTAGGTTAAGTGCCTCTTACGGTCAAGTCTGGTTAATGAAAATAATTCTGTCACTGTATTGCATAATGGTAAGTATGTGTACCAAATTTCAAAGAAATATCTTTAGATTTGTGGAAATTACAATAAAAAGAAGAAATAAAAAATTGAACTTTAAGGCCCTATAACTTCTTAAGGAAGGACTTTCTGCCTAAGGTGTATTAGGTTTAATCGGTTTATTTTTAGCTAAAGAATCTATGACTAAACGCTGGCCCATTCTTTCTGAGACACCCTGTATAAAGGATTTGAAAATAATCGTATTTTAGGAAACCTGGGACGAGTATAACGTATGGGGCAGCTTTGCTGTTTGGCTGCTGTGATTTTCTACACAAGTTGTAAATTTAAACATAACCTACACTTTATAATGAAGATAAGCTTCAAAAAATATTGGCTAAAGGAATGCCGACCTCGTGTTGTAGTGGTTAGCGCGCTTGCCTATAGATCTACAGTAAGAGGGTTCAATCTTTTTTCTAGCGGGGATAAATCTGAAAGTGGTCCTTCCTATAGAAAGTAAAGCCGTAGGTCCCATGCCATTGTTGTGTGTAATACGTTAAATATCACTGCTGGGTTTGAAACTATCCGAGATAGTTTAATTCTTAGTTAGGATATACGGTGGGCCAAATATGGCCTAAGTGCATTGAAATTTTTGGAAAACCGCATCCTACTTCTCGCCCATCAAAACAAACAAACAGACGAAAACAATAACCTTACTTTTTCTATATTCAGTCTGCGGCAGAAACCCGTAATTTTTATTTACATTCTATTTATTCATTTTATGGCGATTTTATTTATTATAATACCTGAAAGTTATTATTTTTGAAAAATGTCATTAAATGTCACTATTTAATATAATTACAAACAATCCTAATTTAGTTTTCTAGTTCTACTAAATAATTTTTATATGAAATAAGACAGCTTCAAGCTCGTTAACTGCCGACACAATACACAAAACAAATCAATTTAATACCTCGCTTATTGGAAATATTAGAAAAATTATTTTTGGGCAGATTACTGTCGTCCTAAAAAATTTTGAATGAGGCATGTTGAATTTAGTTTGTGTCAACTGCTACATCGATTGCAGTCATTATGATGTTAATTTGTTTAGTTTAAATCGATTTTTAAAATGATTTTAAAATCCGATTGAAAAGTATTATATGCAATATTGACATGGGTTTCACGAGTTTAATGTCTTAATAAACCGATGCGTCACGCAAAAAAAACTCTGTTTCAATTACCGCAGGAACATAATTTTTAAAATTTAAAATTAGCTTTTTGTTAATCTAGATTGTATTTGATAATACCAAACGTGTCAACTCTTACTACCAGTAGAGTTTAACAAACTATTCCCACATAATAAAATAATTTTTACTAAATAAACGGTTATTACGTATGACAGTGAAGCTGTGTGAATCGGGTTTTAAATTGTTTTAATAATTGATATAAATTACATAAATTAACGCCCTAATGACTGCAGTCGATAACATTTGACACAGACTAATTTGCTACAAGTATCTGGGAAAATAACATATTCAACTCTGTTATCCTAATGTGTTATTTCAGTTCGATTTTCTTTTATTTAATATTCGATTTTACGTTGAAGCCACACTAATTTATAATTAATTCACATTTATTTAAATATTATAGGTGAACTCTTAAAGATAACAATTAAAAAAAAATGAAACAATACAGAGACCCAAAGCAAGTATATACAGGGTGTTCAAATTGAAGTCGGTACTATTGCCAACTTTGTTACTACTAAAGATACGATGTTGGTTAAATTACCAAAGTAGTAGTGTTTTTTCTCCCGATTACGATGGTAAAATTTTAAAAACAATTGATCTTCGCGTTTTCGAGATATTAAGAAAAACAACATTTTTTAAATGGAATACCCTGTATATTTTTGCACATTTTAAACGATAATTTAATTTTAAACAAAATTTATTAATACATAGATACCCTAAACTTACAAATAAACGAACTACAAGCATTTAAATGTAGGTACCAGTTCAAGTTGAAATGAATATCATGTAGCCAATGAATGGCCGATTATTGGAAAATAATAGAAACGCATTTTATTATCATCTATCATCTAACATGAACAAAAGATCGCTGCTCGATTTATTTCTATTAGTTTTAAACTTATCACAGATAACTAGGACAATAACAAAAGATACATAGTACCTGTCAAGATTACAATTGTCGGTGGTCTAGTGTTTAGCGCATTTGCCTTTAGATCCGAGGGATGTGGGATCGAACCTGGCTGAGGTCGGCGAGATTTTCCTAGCGGGGAAAAATCTGAAAATGCGCCTTCTATCGGCTAAGAAGTAAATCCACTGCGATGTGTGACACGTTAAAAATCACTACTGGAGTTGGAATTACCCCAGATAGGCAAAATTCTTAGTTAGGGTGTACAATGGGCCAAATGTGGCCTAAGTGCATAGAGATGCTTGGAAAACCGCGTCCTAGATCTCGTTCTTTCAATCCATCAAGTAGCTATTTGAATTTGCTTTAACAATGGCATTCACACATTTAGAAAAATGTGATATGTTAGAAAGTTACATAGTTTGTCAAAAAAATTCCCATCGTGCTCTCGAACATTACAATGCGTTATTTCCCGGACGAATCTTGCATAATTGAAGATATTTCTTGATCCTATACCGAAAGTTTAGGTCAAATAATAAAGTGTTCGCTAAATCTGTTCCAAGAAATCGATTTATACTTAATGAAAAAACTGAAACTAATGTTATGACATATTTCGAAGCGTTTCGGGAAAATTCAATAAGGGAGTGTAAGCGTGATCTTGGACTGTGTCTGGGAACTGTACATAAAATTTTAAAAAAAGAATAAGTATGTACCGTATAAGTATAGACCCACTCAAACTTTAATGGCAGGTGATCAAGAAAGACGTACGGAGTTTTGTCGATGGTTTGTTAATTGCGTTAGGCGCAGTCCGAACTTTTTGCGTTTAATTTTGTGGAGTGATGAAGCTAATTTTTCTAATTGTGGTATGTTTAATCGAAAAAACCAGTATTACTGGAGTCGAGAAAATCGTATGCGTAACCATCCTCATAATCCCCAAAGACGTTTTCGTGTAAATGTATGGTGTGGCTTAATCGGGGGAAGAATAGTAGGGCCTGTATTTTACGAAGGTACTCTTACAGGTGAACGGTACACAGAACTGTTGCAAAATACAATAGAGGAGTTTTTAGATGATCTCAATGTAGCTGATCGCCCACAAGTTATTTTCCAGCAAGATGGTGCACTACCCGACAGAAGGCGCATTTTCAGATTTTTCCCCGCTAGGAAAATCTCGCCGACCTCAGCCAGGTTCGATCCCGCATCCCTCGAATCTAAAGGCAAATGCGCTAACCGCTAGACCACCGACAATTGTAATCTTGACAGGTACTATGTACCTTTTGTTATTGTCCTAGTTATCTGTGATAAGTTTAAAACTAATAGAAATAAATCGAGCAGCGATCTTTTGTTCATATTAGATGATAGATGATAATAAAATGTGTTTCTTTTATTTTCCAATAATCGGCCATTCATTGGCTACATGATATTCATTTCAACTTGAACTGGTACCTACATTTAAATGCTTGTAGTTCGTTTATTTGTAAGTTTAGGGTATCTATGTATTAATAAATTTTGTTTAAAATTAAATTATCGTTTAAAATGTGCAAAAATATACAGGGTATTTCATTAAAAAATGTTGTTTTTTTTTAATATCTCGAAAACGCGAAGTTCAATTGTTTTTAAAATTTTATCATCGTAATCGGAAGAAAAAACGCTACTACTTTGGTAATTTAACCAACATCGTATCTTTAGTAGTAACAAAGTTGGCAATAGTGCCGACTTCAATTTGAACACCCTGTACATATAAATAAACGCCAAGGTACGGTCAATCAAACTTTTTGATGGCTCGGTATAGAGGGTGTTAGGGAAGTCGCTCATATAATTTCAAGCAGTGAATCTAGGTGCAAAATGAAGTCAAATAGAGTCTTGAACTATTTTTTGTTTAAGCCCATAATGTCTTCATAAATAACTGTTAACGTTAGTGCCGCGAAATTTTTAAAGTTACTGGAATTCTATAGAATGTGGAATCTGGGATGTTATCATACAATTATTTTCACATTTTCTTAACTGACTTTAGTGGCAGTTTGATGTGGTGTTTAAGACCAAATTGCGTAATTACAAGAAATGGAAATGTTTACGGTTGATATTTCTTAAATATATTTTTATAATTTTTTTGTCAGTAGCTGTTATTTGTTTTTGGTTGGAATCTTACTGACTGCTTCTACTTCCTATTTTCTCTTTAAATTAATTCTGCCTGGTTACTAGATTGTACAGCTACGAAAATTGAATTCCAGCAGTTGAAAAAATTTGCGGCAGCATTTTAAACACTAATTTACGGAGAAACTATGAATTAAAACCAACAGTGATTGAGAACATTTTCACTTTATTTTGCACCTCTTGAAATTGTGTAATCGACTTCCATAATACCTTGTATATAAATTCAGTGCCATTCAGTAATTACTTAATTAATCGTAATCCCAAACGGGAAAAACGATAAACAAAAACAGAACTTTCTGATTCGTAGGAAAAATACAGACATATTCAATCACACTGTTTATCCTACCTTCCTATCTCATGTAAACTTCCACAATTATTCAAAGCAACTAACTTGCGACAACAATAAATGTTCCTAATTTTTCACATCTAAACAATACTTTGTGGAAAGTACTCTTTCCTGGGGAAATTACAGAAAATTCAATTTAGACTCAGGCGTGTATTTATTTTAACCCAAAACCGTCATTGGAAATAATCTTGAATTCTTTGAATTTATTTGCATGCGTTTGTGTAATACTTTCCACTGCTTCGTAAACAAATTTCGATAAGGATTCTGAATTTATATAAATATTCATGGCAGATATATTTTGTACAGACAACTAACGTCCGTGTGCAAATCATTGTCGACTGATACCAAAGAGAAAAAATTAACCCAAAATGGGCCATAAAGCTTTGGTGGGATCTGCTGTTCGATACATTGCTGGAAGAAACGCCATTCAAACCGTTTACTGGAGAACCTCGGAAACCTCTCAAAACAGGATGTTGAAGGTATCGAAGACTTTGAATATAGGAAGTGCGGGAGCAAAACTACCTTCTCGCGTTCAGTCAAAGATGGATCAAAGTGTTAAGTTTTGACTATTTCGTGCCGTGTGCTAATAATGTAATTTATTTATTTATTTTATTTTTAAAGTGAATTAGTCAGTTAACTAACGATACCACATAAAGTGCGAAGAATTCTCGAATTACTAACAAGTGTCAGTTATTCTAAAGCCACCACTACAGAATAAAAAATTAACCTATTAGTTAATACGGAAATTTAAAATAGTCGAATAATTTCATTGCATAATATAGATACCAGCCAATCGATCGAAAACGCTGTATAAACCACAGTTTTTGTAGAATTACTTTACCATAGAAATGTGTACATAAACAAACCTGATTCTAATTAAATTAACGATTTATGTAAATCTAATTATTTATTTTAAGCTTTGTTCTTAATTTGCAGAAACTTTACATGAAACATTTCTAATAAACCGTTTAATACAATTTCCAACTAATGTTTGATGCTTTACGTAGTTCGTTTCATAATTTTTTGCTTATAATGTTATTTACCTTTCCCGATCATTTTCTACTGAAACACCCAAAATGTCAATCGCATAAAGTATAAACGTATTTATCTCATTATCCTATTGATTTATGGAACTAGACCAATTCGTGATCAAAAAAAAACATTTACATCCTTCAATGATTTATTAGAAAATGTCTGTTAGTAATTTTAGTTTCACAAGGAAATAGAAGCTAACAAACCCTTAGAAATTATTACTGACCTTGCATTTATTTATTAATATTTGCTTTATCATAACGGAGGGGATTATTCAAATATCAGTAGACTACAAAAATCCCGCGCCTCTTAGTTTATGAATAATTTGCAAAGAACGTGTACATCATTTTCTTACATGATTGTTTCGAATTATAATGACTATTCTTCAGCTACAAGTAAAACAATTGGCACATTTTCGTTAACCATATTTTCTATAAATTGAATTTTCTAAATTCATTTATTGCTATGACTCATTTCGATAATAATTTATATCTATTATTTCTATATATAAGATATGCCGTTGGGTATATCTGCTGGACATCCAAAAGATTATTTCAACACAGGAAGTACAAAAGGTAAGAAGTAAATTAAACAAGAAACTGTAGATCATATCACAGACTACCAAAATATACATAAACTTTCTGGATTAATTTTCAGCACAAACTGAGAAATATTTCTTTTTAACTTAGCTGTCCAGGGTCAACCTTTGGCGAAAATTGTAGATGATTATGTATAATGCACAGGATTCTTACAAATTACAAAATTTCTCAATTTTTAAAGTACAAAGTACAGCCATTTTCACAGTAATTCCCTAAGTTGACCAATAAAAGTTTAAATCTAAAACCAAAGAAAATATATGGGAGAACCCTCAAACAGGCTAAATTCCCAGGTGTGGTAGGATCGCTCCCTGGCGTCGGTGGTTAGCCATAGTAGCAAAAATAGACCGACGTTAAATAAAACAAACAAACAAAGAGATCATGGCAATGGTAATAGACTCAAAAGCTCTAAATCTAAACAATAGATGGCCAGAGTTCTGAACATATCCGCTAAAATGTGAATTATACCCGTCTAAAAGAGATCTCTTGGAATATTACAGAATTCTTTAATGTAATTGTGTTAAGCGGTCCCTAAAGTAGAAGGGCTACCAACCTCCTTATAAAATGCAATAACAGTTCAAATGGGCGCTAATTGAGCTAAATATAGAGCATTTTTGAGAAGTAGTAAAGAGTTCTAATACTATATACATTTTGGCTTTTCCACTACAGAGGGCTCTCGCTGCAACACCAATTTTTTTTGAATGGGTCCTCAATTTGTTATATACAGTGCGGTCGTAAAATGTCCTCCCCCCTACTAACTTTTGAACGACTTGATAATTCTTCACAAAATTTTGTGCTTTAATAGGAGGCTAAATGTTACTATCTAGTCCATATTTAAATTTTATACCTTTCAAAATCTTATACTATTTTTTTTAAATGGCAATGGGGGTCAAGTGATACCTCATTTGAAAGGTATTTTAATCCTGCGTCTGATTCTTGAGTTTCATAAAAAAATATTCATCCAGAACAAAATGACAAATGATTGAAAATAACAAGTTTATGGAAAAAAGAAGGCACCCGGAAATTTTTGCGATTTGCGATCCGGATATGTTATTGGCCTCGTCGAGGACAACAACTTTTCCTTATGGCACTTTCCCGCAGCTCGTACTGTTCAGCCGTCAGGGGCGTCCAAAGTCGAAATACGAATCGACGTTCAGCATCTATCCACGTCGTCGCAGCGGGTCGGTCGCGAGTTCAATCTGTTCGCATAAGTACGGCGCATCGACGGCCCGTTCTAACATTCCCGAAGAGGGCGCGGGGGACGCCGGCTAAGATTTTATGCCGATTTTTACGTTTTCTTTTCGACGTTTCAGCTTCCCCCACGCCCCCTTCGGGGATGTTAGAACCGCCTTTGCCGGCCGTCGATGCAGCGTACTTATGCGAACAGATTGAGCTCGCGACCGACCCGCTGCGACGACGTGGACACGTGCTGAACGTCGATTCGTGTTTTGACTTTGGACACCCCTGGCAGCCGAACGGTTATTGCCTCCGAACTGGAAGCTAATAATCACTGCCCTGTAGAAAGTTCAAGGTTTCGTAAATTTTTTATACTTATTAAGTATCCTGCAAACCGATAAACAAAGGATAATCATTAGTTGATCGATTTTTAAAAGGGCAAAATCTAGTCTAGTTTTCCAGGCATTGCTTTCCACTGTGATGATATTGGCCTCGATCCGAGTTCTGCCTATCTCCGGCAGTCCCAACTCCTCTTTAACTGTAACATTTGTTATATTAAGAGCCGGTTTTTCAGTTCATAGTTTAAACTAAGGTCGTACAGAATAGTGCGTTTTTCAATGGCCGATGAACGGTTAAACCGAGTTTAACTCTGAACCGTCACTGGAAAGTGATGATGTCGATGTGCAGGAGTATTTGAATTATATTAACAGGCAAGGCACCGTGCATAACGAGGGAAAACCGGATCATTTTTTAAGATGGAATGATTTTTTGTGCATTTTCGCTTGTCCAAAGAAACTACAGCGAATAATCAATGAGGTTTCAAAAACAATCGCTTCACGAAGTGAAAGGTAGCTATACTTAATTCATTTTTATTAAAGTCTCAAAGGAGTATTTCCAGAGATATATAAAATACAGTGGCGGCTCGTGCGTTAAGAAAGAGGGTGGGCACAAGAAAAAACTTACCTATTTTTTGTACATAAAATCCATTCTCCTATTTTTCATGCTGGAAAAGACGTCTACGACTTTGTAGCAAAATCCGGGATAGACTGGACGAACTTCTTTTCTGTTGATAGGACCGCCAATGCGTTCAGTCGATCTTCTGACATTGTGCTTCTCAGAAAAGTTTTAATGCGTTTAAGGGTGGAAAAACATCGTTCACATTCTGCTGTCGACATGGGCGTTGTACAAATAATATCCAACAGTTTGTATGTTTCCGTCAAAACCTTTTTTAGGTTGTTGTCTGCTATGAACACTAAAAGTGGCAAAATACCACCTACGTCACACATGTCATCGCGCTCATAAATTGCTGAAAGTTCACTTTTCAATGTTACACTGTCCAACATAGGATAAGATTTCACAGTTTCATCAAAATATTTTTGTGGAAATGCATGCCTATACCAAAGACCAAAAGCGTTCAAAAATTTGTCCATTAAACACGTATCGAATAATAACAACCATTTGCTGATGATTAGAAGTGTCTGTAGTTTTATCGGCCTCCAAAGCAATGAAATTTGCAGATTTAATTTCTTTTAATATTTCCTGCTTGTAAATTTGCAACATTGCATCTAGCAATTCGTTCTGAATAGTTTTTGAGACGCCTTTAAACACTTGTGAACCTTTCATATGTATTGCAAGCACAGCGTCTAATTCGGCAGCAAGTTGATTAACCCTACATAAATTCCTAGATTTTCTGACCTTAATGTCTCATCGTGACCTCGCAACGCCAGTTCAAAGGCGCCGCAAAATTTAATACACATAATTAACCGGCGCAAAATATGACGATTTTTTTCCACGTCTTCGTTGTACTTAATTTTATGTAGCAAATAAGCACCCTCTAGTTGTTCACGGATGTCCACTTTGCCTAAAACACTAAAATCCATGCACGCATTCATGTGAGAAACGGAAGATTTGTGTTTCTTTGCCCTCTCTGCAATGTGTTTTAAATCATTCACCCCTTGTTTATTCCACGCACTAACCTCTTTCTTAAAAATTAAGCACATAAAACAAAACAGTTTATTTGTTACTGAACATCCGCACATCCAATCGTATTTTTCATAGATATTCTTGTTGAATTTTCTATTGTACGTTCGGGTTTTACTTGTCGAACTGTAGTTTATCTGAAGACCAGGAATAGGCCTTCCTTTCTTCTTAATTAAAAGTTTTTCCTCAAATGATAGCGGGTTTTTTAAAAGATTTTGCACGCAATTAACTTCCATCATTGAAAAAACGTCACGTTCGTCTTTGAATTCACACGCGCGATTGCTCGAAAACAAAACACTACGATCGAAAGTCAAACGTTGACTTTAAATGGGGAACGCTTCGCTCGGTGCCCCATTCGCCGATTATATCGCGTATAGCGAAGATAACCGATAGCCAACCGAATCACCTCTACATGGGGAACAAATCAGAGCGTTCCCCGGAAAATAGTTTTGATGCTGTTAGCCGCGCTTGTGGTGCGGAAGGAAAATTTGATACCATCGTTAAAATAATGAAATTAAAATAATGCACTGAATTACATGCGAATTTCTTTCTGTGTTTATCTTGGTGGCTGGGTGGGCACGTGCCCTTGTGCCCTTTAGTACAAGCCGCCACTGATAAAATACGGCGTGCAGTTACTGATAAGGCTATTTATTGATGTTATTTTATTTACAGAAATAGTGCCTTACTCCTGCCCTAATGGTACTATTTGCTATTCGATTTTACGCTACGGGCTTTCTTGCACTTTCTTGGGGGCCCCAAAAAAAATTGTCCGAATTAGCAATTGTCATATATACTTAAATGTACTGCAGCATTATTTGTCCCAATGCCGCACGTCCGGAACGTCTCATACTCTTCACCCAATTTTTTTAGCGCGTCTTTTCGAAGATCAAAGCGCTATTTGCATTACCGATAACCGGTATTACCCGTAATTATGACTACCGAAATTACTGATAAATTTCGACAGCAAATGCCGGTAATTTCGGTGATTTTTAAAATTATTTCATTATTATTTTATAATAGAAATGGAACGTGTAAAGTATATAATTTCTTTTTACTATAAACACGGGGATTTCCCTGTGTTGCTCCGCTACACTCGCGCATGCGCTGACCTTTTGTAGTTCGAGTGAGCCGGCAGACGATACAATATTTCTGACCTTTTATTTAGTATTTACAGTGTGTTTCTTTGATAATTTGATTGTTGACATTATTTTGGAAAGTGTTTTTTTTGTGTCCTTATTGGATTTACATTTCAGGTAAGTGCATTTTACACAAGTACCTACGAACATAACCTAACTAACGCAAGAATATTTTCTACCGCATTTATTTTTTTTGCAATATTTTGATAAGAAAAAACCTTGTTGGATAGTTGTGCATAATTACTAACATGGTTAGTACAGGTGTTGCCTTTGTAAATCGTGCCTTTTAAAAGAACTTTTGTTTCTTTTTACCAGAGTTTGCATTTTTAAGTTTGTTATGAATAAAAATGATTTTAAGTAAATATTTATTATTTTACTATCTATATACTTCTTAATTGTATTTCAGTTTAACCCTCTAGGTATTCGAAAATCATATTTGGCACTGATATACATATAATATCTGGACTTATAAAGGGCCCCATATCTCAAATAGCTTAGGGCCTTATCAAGTCTAAATCCGGCCCTGTTTGGTTGGTTTGCGTCACCGTTGTATAAGACTTTCAGAAACTGAAGAGGATGTCACCATTGTATACCAAAAGTTTCACAATATCGCTAAATTTCCACGCTGTATAGGATCGGTACACTGTACACAAATAAAAATCCAGTCTCCTAACGGTGACAAGGCAAGAAATAGAAAAGGCTTTTTTTTCTATAAATGTGCTAACGGTTTATGACCCACATTTAAAACTTTTGAATATTGTGGCTCATTGAGCAGGAGCTTCACATGATTCAACAATTTTTAATAATTCAAACATACGGAAAATTTTGAGCGAATTGAAATGATAGTTTATTTGTTGGTAATAGTGGATATGAGATTAAAAACTATTTAACTACATCACTATCAGCTCCAGTAACAAGAGCAGTACAACTTTTTAACGAATCTTTAATAAGAACCAGAAACCCTGTAGAACGTATTATTAGCACAGACGTGCTATTATAATGTCAACTTACCTAGTTTTTGAAGACCAAATCTATTCTTCTGCCCTTTAATGCAGCAAAATTATTTATTATGGCTTCGTAAAATGGTTGATTTTTTATTAATTCTAATAGGAGTTCTTTTTGAATTGAAATATTTGTCAAAGAAGAAAGCCTGTCTTAAGATACTTCATTTCTTAAGTAAGTACATTTTTATTCGTTTACAAGAAAAACATCTTTCCACTGATGCACTTGTCGACGGAATAGTTAATATGAGGCAAAACAATTTGTAGGTTTCGGTTAACATTTCTTTGTTCTCATTGAGATTTTCTAGTAATTCTTGAGTCTGTAGATTGCGGTAACTTTCATCGGCATAAAGAAGATTTAATTCGTTTTAAAGACGCTGCCTTTTTGTAAATATTTTGCCGTAAAATTGACCTAAACTTTCAAATGCTTTAGACGGAAAACACGAATCATATTGCTCGAATTTCCGATTTCGTAGTATCAGCCAAAGACATGAATTGTAACTTATCGCAGTCTTGAAACCTTACTTCCATTTCCATTACAATGTGATCCAGTACTTCATAAAACAAAATTCTATATTTTCTTCTAATGTATTTATTTGTAAGGCTAGCGTATTCCCGCGTAGGGCGCTTAGAAAAATATCGATTTGTGTTATTTCTATTTCCTTAGTCTTTTCGAAGAGTGCATCAAAGAATTCGTCATTCCTTTTCCTCTTTACTAGTCCAATAGTTTTATTTATTTTTGTAACACTAAAATTAATATCCAATGGTTTCTTTTGGAGAACATCAAATAATATGTCAGTGAGAGAGAAAATATCATTAAATACTACAGCTGAAAATATGAATTCAAAATTGTTGAAATCGTTTAAAAACCGACGGTCAAATCCGAACATGCAGTCGAGTGGCTGATTGCGACTGAACTCTTCACTTGCCCGATTTACCGTGAACCAATTACAGATATTAACGTAGGTGATACCATGGCAACGGAGGTATAAGTACAGAGTTAAAATACGTTTGAGGCTGACTCTTCACTACAATTGCACGAGTGTTGTAGGTAAGATTTTTTATGGTCACTGTGTTCACGCTCAACGGACTGCATTTAAATTTTAAATACAAGGGGACCAGAAAAAATGTAATGTGTTTGTTTTCACTAAGTTTATTGTATCTACGAGTATGTATGCCATAAATAAACGACCACTACTAGGTGTAATGCCGATAAATAATTTGTTATGTATTTTAAATAAATATTTGCAATTTAGTGAAAATTTTAGGTGAAGAGGTACTTCGCCTACTTCACTTGGTGAGCCACCGCTGCTATAAGTTCTTGGAGTGTAACATCTACAGCAGTTACGCTGATTTCCTTCTTTGACTTTGCACCAGCAGTACCTTGTCGGTGGCATTTCGCTTCAGCATAATCCCTTCTGCTGCATTGTTTAATATTATCGAATTTGAGTCGCAATGTAGCAGTATCACAACGTGTAGTGGATGTTACGATCATTAGCAAGTGCCATCCATGCCAATTCCTTATCCCTGCTGCTAACAGCATCCGTCTTTTTACATTGGATGATGGCCTTTCTTTTCATCACCCACTGAACCTATAAGTTATTATATTAAAGTTGTAGTTTTAAGGTAGGTTTCTTATTTACAACTTTTTTAATGAATAAAATCAAATTTATACTTACCAACAATTCTTCTGAAATAGAAAAATTGGGGGTACTTTACTAGTCATTTTTTTATTAAACTTAAATCACAGCAATTTCAAATCAAACTCTATCAAACACAATGCACAACTGTATCGCCAAAGAACGAATGTGAAGTAAGCAACAAATGCGAAAGACATGGGCAATTCTAGTCCTACCGCTACTGAACTGAGTTGAGTTAAACGCAGGAACTCATCTTATTGAAAAATGCTTTCAATACTAATCAACGATCATTTTCTGAATTTAGTTTACCCGAGTTTAAATTGTCATTTAAAAACCGGCCCTAAGTGCATGAAACTGTATAATAGAAATTGCTTAGACCTCTGTACTGTAATATAATTAAACAAAATTCTATTTTTTTGAGCTTGCTTTCTTACCAGTAACCAATTATAAAAATTTTTACTGTAAAGGTTTAATATAAAAGATGCTATAACTTAGTTGTTTATAATTTTGTGGAGCGTTGCTGAATACTTTTGCCTGAATAGACCCTGTAAAATTCATATTTCCGAGCAATGTTTATTAATTGACATCCAAATAGAACACTTTTATTAATACGTATTAATAGATATAGTTTATAGATACACAGATGTTAAGTGCTACAAAGAACAGGTAACCAAAGTAAACTATGGAAACAAATGCAAAGAAGAATAGCCACTCTTATAAGACATCTACTAAGAAAAGAATAAAACTTGGCATAAAATGTAACAAAATTCAGTAAATTTTATTAAAAAGTGTCATCTAATTCATTTAATCTTTTATAAGCAATTATAATAAAATAATGGTGAGCCTCTATGGCCCATACAGGTGTTTGGCCTGCAAAGCAGAAAGTCAGAGCTCCCGTATCCTTGTTCTCACACCCGGCTGTCACGTACCAAATTAATGACACGTGGTGATGTGGTGAGCATCACACATTAGACAACCGCATTATTATTCCTTGTTCATTCGAACGCAGGTACCCAATTAATTAAAGCGACTTGGTAGGCTATCAGCCAGCCATCGAGGCGGGGGTTTAACTACTAGACCATACCGCTTAAGCAATTATTTTACCCTTAGAAGCATATAAAACGTTTAGCAAACACCTCTATTAAAAATGTTTGCAGTCTATGGTGCAAAATTGTGTACACAGACAGTAATGATAACATAAATAATTAAAAACACTTATAAATTACAATGTAAATAAACTACTTGACCCACAATTCAAAATCTACAATTAAAAAAAATAATATTTCCAGAAGGATCGCCTATTAAATGTAATTACAATTTTATCACTCCTTTTAATACTAGCTGATTTTTTTGGGTATGGGCTCCCATCTCACTGTGTAGGGACGGAAATCTTGTAAACTATTATTAGATATACTGTCCTTAATCCATTCCACAATTACGTGGCGACTAGATTTGGGACAAACCATATTGGGCTGGTTAACACTATCTTCTAAATGTAAAACATGTGTTGCTTTTTCCCACTCTTCCATCTTCAACAAAACACCTCCATAAGCCGTAAAATACCTTAACCATTTGTCAAATTCTTCCTGTCCTCCATCCTCTACCAGTAACTTAACATTTTCAAATATATTTGGTATAGGATCCTTAATGTTATCAACACACGGACTTTCAGGGCTGGTTGATTCTTGCCCTTTTTCAATTTTTGATGTCTTTGGTGAAGGCGTACGGTCTCGTGTTTCTGAGACATCACGTTTACGCTTCTTTGGGCTATCGCGGTTTGAAACAAAAGCCGACATATCTGTTTGGTCTGGTTTCTTGGAATCTGAATCATCATTGGTACTGCAACTTTGTTCATCTACCTCCATTAATAGCCTAATATCAGTATTTTCTTTGGATGTTTGGTACAAATTTTTCAATTCTTCCAATGTTGTTGCGGTTTTCCAAGTTTTATCATTTCTTATTTTAGTTACTCTTGGAAACCGGATGGATATACCATCGGCTGTATGAACATCATGCTGAGTGAACTCGGCGCCTGTAATTTCCCACACTGGTTGCTTTTTAGGGTGTTCAGCAACAAAATCTGGAATCATTGTTTTTGTACACCTTAACCAACTGGGAACTTTTGTAATATCAGAACTGATTTCAACCATTTTAAGGTCTGTCTGAAGCTGTTCCAAGGTTTTATCATCGTGTCCAGTGTGAACTTTTGTAACTGTATAATACTTCTGTGTATTTGGATCATAACACCCCATGAGGAAAACGGATTTCATTCCAGCTTTTTTTCCCGTTCCATACCATGCACCCAATACTATTAAATCAGCAGTGTCAGCCATAGCCCCATCATGCAAATAGTCCTTCTTTACCTTCAACCAATGTCTTTTCCCAGGTTCATAAATACTTTTCATATCTTTAAGGACCAGCCCCTCTAAACCCATTTCTAAAACCTTTGCTATCATATTTGATAACTCCTTTGGTTTATTTATTATCTCCATTTCAGAAAACACAATGTGGTTTGGAATTTCTGTCATATTTTCCTTCAAAATTTTTTTCCTGTACTCAATTGGTTGTTTGATTAATGATTCCCCATTGTAATATATACAGTCAAAAACAAACAAACACACATTAGCATCTTTAAATTCGGATTTTTTATGAACACCAAGAGTTCCAAAAGGCAATGGTTTACTAGTAGCTGTATCTATCATCAAAATCTCACTATCTAATATTAAATCTTTTGCATGGGGAAAAGCTTTAGGAATGTAGTTTTTGAAGTGGGAAACTTTATGTGGCAAAACCGGCTTTAAGCTTCTCGAATAATATTTAAAGTCAGCACCTTGTTTATGCAGCTGCACCCTTTCTCCGTCATATTTAATTTCAGCATATATTCCATTGGGGCACTTCTTCATTGCTTGCTCAATAGACTTACAAGGCTCAGCTAACATTGGCTGCACAGGAGTCATGAGATTTACAGATGCCTTAACTCTTGCGGGATTATCTTCGTTTTTGCTAGGACCACCTAAGCAACGACTGATAACCTCATCTAAGTCCCTTGAGGCTTGGTATGCTGAGTAAGCATCAGGGTGAACCCCCTGTAAAATATGTTTGGCCCCTGCATTCATTCGTAAGTCATGTTTTACAAGTCGAATCACAATTTTTAAATCATTTGATGTACATCTGCTGGCAAATGTTTTAAAATGATTCATTTGCTCGTCTTCCTTCGTTAGTTTGGATAATTCTTCTAGAAAATCGTCAACTTCTTGGATTGTCAATAAACTATTCTTAGCCGGCCTGAACTTTTTGCTCTCCTCAAAAAAATTTTGAATTGTTTCACCTATATCACCTTGTTTTAAATGCTCCATCATAGTTACATGATCTATGTGGAATATTTTGCTAAAAAGTTTAATTAACTGTTTACTCTGCAAGTTGTAAATGCGCTTTACAACCCCTGGAAGTAATAATCGACACCATTGCGATACACTCCCTTTGAAACCCTTCCCATCACTACCTTTGGTAAAAACACAGTTTACTAAATTAGTTTTTTCGGTATAACTGCTAACATTTGAAATATCTGCAACAAGCCTTCTAAATTCTCTAAAAAGTAAATCTTTATGTGCTCCGTCTTTTTGCAAAATATCAGATCTCTTAGTAGGGGATTTTGTGCTATTTGATGACTCTCCTTTGGAACTGCTATTCGAAGTCTGTTTAGCAGGGCTTTTCTTATTTGGTGTAGTTGCATTTGGTTTCTTAGGGCTAGCTTTAATTCCATACTTCTCTGCTATTGCCTTTTCACTCTCTTTAATTCGCTTAAGTATTTCTTTCTGATCATCATCATTTAAATCATCCCATCCATCCATATCATCAGCTGATTCAATTCTCTTGGTGGTTACTCGCTGTTTTAAAAATTGTTCAAAAATGCATTCTAGATGATGCCAGTTTTTCATTTTTCCAGAACCAAACGGACTCGGTACTACCTTAGCAATTCTTATTTCACCTGCAAGACACTTATCTTTGCATTTTTTACAAGCGGCTCGTCCTTGCTTGGCACGATCAACGCAAAATGGTTTTTCATCAGTTGCGGGTTGCTCACTATCCGACATCTTGATTTCTCTGAAAAAGAAAATAGTTGTAAGTATTCTATTTGGTTGTTTTGCTGGGGAAGGTCAAGGATGTGGTTTCTAGGTATCTCCTTAGGCCTGCACGGCACGGCACTGAATTTTGTACAAAATTTTGTTCAAAGTGTTTTTACAAAATTCTGTGTAGTGTCATACAGCAAACTTTTGTACGAAATTCTGTAGATTCGTGTTCTAAAACCTACAGAATTTTGTACAAAGTCGGCGTCACATCAATGCGTAAATGCGCAATTTTTAGTGTTTATCAACGATCACAGAGGGCAGAGAAGAATATGTTTGCCACGTGTTTACCCCGCCGGCCGACACTTCACACACTTTCTCTTATCTCGCTCGCGGTCTTTATTGCAGCAGTTTGTTTGCTTTGTCGAGCGTTCATGTAAAATAAATGAATAAAAGCGCTACAAACTTATGCATTAACCCAATATTATAAAATCTTGATAGAATTCTACTTTATTGACAAAATTTTGTTCAAAGTGTCTTTACAAAATTCTGTGTCGTGCCATACAGCAAAATTTTGTACAACATTCTGTAGATTCATGTTCTAAAACCTACAGAATTTTTTACGAAGTCGGCGTTGCATCGATACGCAAACGATCAATTTTTAGTGTTTATGGTCAATCACAGAGGGCAGAGAAGTATATGTTTACCCAGAGCCACTACTGGCTCCGTGTTTACCACTTGTTTACCCCGCCTGTCGACACTCCACGCACTTTCTCTTGTCTAGCTCGTGGTCTTTATTGCTGCAACTTGTTTGCTTTGTCGTACGTTCATGTAAAATAAATAAATAAAAGTCCTACGAACATATGCATTAATCTAATATTATAAAATCTTGTTAGAATTCTACTTTATCGACAGTCACATGACTATTTTGACAGTTTTCTCACAGATGTCACCGTAATTTGCACCTATTTGCGCATGCTTACAGACAAAATTCTGTTGCGTGTAATACGTGTTTTGCAGAATTTTGTACAAAATTGTGTGCCGTGTCATACAGGCCTTATACTCAGGATGTATTGAATCGTTACCTGCTTTCACTTGAAGACACATACACAGTACTACTAGAAGTAAACATATTTCTCAACAATCATCACACCTAAAAATCTAAAATACAATAATAATAAAATATTGTTATATTAAAAAATATTCTTTTGAATACATTTTTATTATATTTTAGGTATTAAAATGAAGATTAATTAAATTACATGTTCTATAAATTTAAGGCATTTAAACTCATCTATATATCATTAATTTAAACAGAGATTATAGAACAAACTTTGCATTTCTAATAATCTAAATTTTTGTAAATGGTTTATTACTATTGATCTAAGCCGCAGAACTAAAAACTAATGGTGGCTCTAGCAAAGTACATTTTATTTAGAAGTTAGAAGAAACTATTCCACTTGTAAAATCCAAACAACTATAAATTATAAAAATAAATTTGAAATTGGTATATTTAATTAATAGAGGTAAACTTTAAGCAGTTACTCAATAATAGGATCCTTAAAAATTAACTTACAACTTTGTTTCAGGAAATTAATATAAATACATTTTAAAAAACTAAACTGTAATATTTGAAACATTTACAAACTGACCAAAAAATGGGGAACACACGCAATGGTATGTTACTTAGAAATGTGAATTCTAGCAAAATATTTAAATAATTCCTGGGGCCATAGTTTTTAGAATATTTCCAATCAAAGTTCAGTAACTGAAAACCATTTATTTGAGTAACTATATTTAATTATGGTGTAGGTAGATACATAAACTGTCTGGATTTAGATACAGGAGATATTTAGGTCTTTTATCATGCAAAATTAAACTATGGTGAATATTGGCCCCTGTACTTATTTTAGAACAAAATACTAATGAAATAATGTATGCAGCATTAAAAATTGCATCTAATGAATATTATTTTTCAAAAGGCATTTTCCAAAAAAAAATAGTAAAAAATTCATAATTTGGCAATTAAAACAATATTAGGAAACACAAAACGTTTAAGTTGTCATGCATAGTCACTATCAATTTGCTTCATTTTATGGATAATCATTATGGTATTTGAAATAAATCATGCATTACATGCAGCTTTTAAAGCTGAAAATTCTGTTCTGGAATTATTAGATAAACCAATATTCGCAAGTGTAATTTTGTACGATTAAAGCCTATTACTTAACTCTGAATGAAAATATTGGTACTTAAAATTCATTTATTTGTAAATGTGTAAAATAGGTCTTGGAAAGTCATGCATACAATCACTGCTTTCAATCAAATGTATTGAAATGGTAAGTAAGAATCTTTACAACTATGCAGCCCTTGCTTGATTTATCAAGCTGTCTCTGCCAATAGCAATGTTAGCAGATTTTTGATTCATAGAGAAATTTTTAAATTATTTTTCAAGGGTTGACTATCGAACCTCAACTAACGAATTGCCCAGCTAGGTCGGCATTTCTTGGACACCTATATTATTTATGATGCAAATGGTACCTATTACAAAACTACATATTATCACTTCTTATGATCTCCAAAAATATTGGAACTTTTTATACCAACTGTACCTATTTTATGACTTTTGGGAATCTTACAAGTTGTGCCTTAACTAATGATTTTTAAAATTTTGATATAATACTTAACCCCGACTAGCCCAGTGGTAAGAGGGCAGGCTCGCAATGCGAAGTCCTGGGTTCGAACCTTAGAATAGGCAGAAATTTTACTGTAATTCCTAAGGTCGGTATCAAGCTTGGGAATCCATTTGACGTTGGGTTACAATTAACGGCGCTTCTCCTAACCACTGGCTGACCAGGAGAAGTAACAAGGCCACACACAACATCATACACACAATTAACACAAATAGTGAAAATAGATAGAGCAAATGTAGTTGAGGGGAGTGGGAGGAGCGTGATGCAAGTCCAAAGGGGACCCATCACCTTCAATTAATCCCGAATGTATGAATGGCAACCTCGACACCTTAAGGTAAAAGAGGAATTGATAAAGAAAGAAAGAAAGATATAATACTTAAGTATGTTACAACATAAAACTTATAGCGACAACTTCTGCGAAAGCAATCATTTATGGAAAATGTAACTAAACATTTTTATACCAACAGTTATATTGTTAATAATCAAATTTTTAAAATTTTGAAATATGTTTTTAAATATGCCAATTGAAATCATATCTTACGCCATCAGTTGTAATTTATTAATGAAATCTGTAACCTTGTTCATTAAAAATCTCAATTTTGATATACAATGTTGACTATTAATTACTGTTTAAAATTAATGCGTTATTATTTACAATATACTTCCGTAACAGTTTTAAAAGGAATATCCTATCTAATTTCTGACAATATTAGACTTCACAATTTAAGAAGCTTCTTTAAACATAGCAAGACATCCTAATTGTTACATACTTAACATCGTACAATTTTTATATTCTCTGGTATGAGAGTCATCAGGTCAATTTGAAAATGCAGCCAACTCTAATGGAAAATTCAAAAGCTTCTTAAGAAATTCCTTGGTTGGATCTGAATGGGCTAGACCTAGATTGCAGTTTTCCAAGTTTTCTTTCCACTTAAAGCAATATTTGGCTCATTATGCACCCGCACTATCAATTTTAAATATCTGAAATAGTTCTAACCACAGTAGGGATCTTTGACATGTCATATATCGCTTTATTAATATTGAAACCGCTGCACGTTATGACTACTAATAAACGAATTATCCACATAAAGTGAAAACTGAAAATTATGGCGCTTCCAATCTGTACTAGAACGCTGAACAGTTCTCATTTAACCTAAAATCTCTTACTGTTCATGCTTACCTAGAACACACGGTTTGTTCAAATTTGTACTTTCCAATTTACTCAAATTTAATTATCCAAATCGCAAATCTATAATAAGCAGAAACCCTTAAATTATTGCCAAAGCATCATAATTATTTATAAAGTCTAGAAAAGGGCAAAGAAAATTCCTTTTTTTGAAACTAAACTGTTGTAACTGGTTTGATAAAGATATAAAAAAGAGCGATTAGATTAGTACATATCGAATCTTTAATCTTGTATCGGCTGCAGTTGATTGATTTTGCAGATAAGTAATTATTGCTTGTATTTATTTGGAATTTTACATAAATAAAAACGCAAATGTTCATGAAAATAAAAAGAAAGTGAGGTTATGTTCAAGTCATCTTGACTAATGTAAATCAACTTAAAGAAATACACATTACATTACGTACCTGATGTACAATTAATTACATAAATTTTGATCCAAGCAGTTAGGGCTATTATTAAAGAAAATTCGTGTAACTACCACAAACGTCAAAAACCAAAACACTTTCATCTTAATCAAAATCGCATCCACTACTGTTCCCAGTAGTTCAAATTTGCAATCGTTCTGAGTTTGCTCAGTATCAGATATAAAATCAACCACCTACTTACCTGTGCGAGAAGGATAAAATTCGCGCAGTCGCTCGAAGTAATTGTGTTGTGTTGGACTGATCAGCTGTCCACCGAGTGCGGCCCTCGAAATGCTTTCCTCGTTGCCTCGATTCATTATGTGAGTAAAAACTACCTGCATATACATTTGAAATAGGTAATCGTAAACCTTTGCAGACTCACACTTTGCTTTACTTTCAGTTCACGTAACATAATATTTATAGATCTGTACCAAATGCATGTGCAGTGCCCCAAAATAGCGCTAGTACACCTAGATCAATATTCAGCGCTCTTTTCGCTGTATTTCTGTAATACCTTGTACTTCTGTTTTTAAACTTATATTCTTTTATATCTAACCATTTACTAAAAACGAATAGTTTCCTAAATAGCTTTCAGCATGCCATGAAATTGAAAAATACGTTCAAACAAAAGGGGTGAACCAGTTTCGGTTTAGTTCCAATGAATCATCTTCCTGTTTCACTTTTTCCCGCCCTCTCTAAATTGCACTGGATAAATCCACTTTTGATGTGGGTTATTAAAGGGTCTAACGTTTTTTAACAACGTGCAACTCTGAATAACATTAGACACTAATTTGACAAAAATTCAGAATTGCCTGCTAAGTGCTAATCCCTAATAATTTACCATGTAGATAATAAAAATTAAGACCAGCTGGCGCATATTATTCTGCCAATTAACACCTTATTACGTAAGTTTGAATAAAGCGCTCAGTTATGATGCGAGTACAAGTCATTAAACAAATAAGGCGATATGTAGAAGATAAATTTGTTTTAAACGTGTGAGAAAAATCAAATAAATAAGAATTAACGCACGCAGAAAAGTTGTAGTCGTTTAATTGTTTTAACAGACGATTAATACAATGAACTTGGCAAATTCTCAGGAAAACGTGTGGCCTTGATTTTGAAGTTCCCGTTTCGTTGTATTCGTTCATAATCTTTCACTCTAGAGGACAATGGTGATGCCGCTGTGCATTACGTAAGCTGTTGAATAAAACATCGCGTATTTCAGGAAATCGAAATCATACAAAGTGATTTTTTAAAAAGTCAATTGCAGCAAGCCTAGAAAAAAAGCTATTCCGTCTGCAGTCAGCTGTAATGAGCTTTGGATGACATTTACCTGTATGTCAAACTGTGTGACAGTTCAGGTAGTTAAAAATTTTGGCCCAACAAAATGTGAAAATGAACAAGTATTTAGTTGCAACTGATTTGTAATTTATTAAGGTAAGTAAATTACAGGTTTTTCGTCAAGATTTCTTTCACAGCAAGTGTTCGAAATGTCCACCCCCTTGTCAGATTCTAAAGCTTAATATAGACGGGAGAATCCCTAGGCTACTGCAATTGACTTTTTAAAAAATCACTTTGTATCACCCTTTGGGACTTTAATTGATTCAAAATTTTAGTTCTGGAGGAATTTTTCCCGTCATGACATGAAAGTGAATATTGAAATATATTTACTATCACTAGTGATATTACAATATATAGTATAGCACTCGTATAGAAATAAATAAAATAACCTACTGCAAAAATTTCCCAAGTTCGCGTCTAAGTCAGTTTGTTACTTTGTACCGTTTCCAATGTTTCGCGGAATTAATTTAATTAGTAAAACTAAAGTTGAATGGCAAATCTTCCCGAATTTATTTGATATAAAGGAAATTCCCCTACTGTGATTAACGTCAATATTCTGAATTAATTTAGAATTGGAATAGGATGGCGCTTTTTCAAAATAATCTTAGGTTCAATTCTGTTGGCCGTGTACCAACAGACAGCGGGTTAAGAAGATAAAACACCTGGTATAAAATAGAGGCCGAGGTATAAATTCAGAATCAGAATGTATAAACTGCCAGATGATTGCTTAACAGATTGCTCGAGTACGTTGCACGATAACCCCCATGCCGGCCTGCCTTTACCTACTAAGCTAATTTTTTTGTTCCCAATGTTATATTTAGGAAAATGTTTTTTGTAGCTAAGGCCTGTATGACACGACACAGAATTTTGTACAATATTTTGTTCAAAGTGTTTCTACAAAATTGTGTGCCGTGTCATACAGCAAATTTTTGTAGCTCGTGTTCTATAGTCTACAGAATTTTGTTCAGAAACAACGTCAAATCGATGCGCAAACGAGCACTTTCTAGTGTTCATCAATGATCACAGAGGGCAAAGACGTAAATGTGTACACCGTGTATCACTTAAAATCTCTAAACACTAGCCATTCTACACAAACTTAATTAACTTATAAACAAAAAAAAACCTTCCCGAAAACGCAAAAATATTACAAGCCACGAAAAGATAAACAACATTCGAGGTTATGTAAACAAAAGTAAACAGATGTCAGCGTAATTTGCACCTATTTGCGCATGCTCACAAACAGAATTTTGTACAAACTTTTGAACAAAACTTTGAACAAAATTTTGTACAAAATTCTGTGCCGTGTCATACAGGCCTAACTGTTATATTAAATTTTATGTCTACTTTAAAAGAAATTTAAAGTTTTATTTGAAATGCAAATAGCTATTTAATTCATACAATTTGTAAAGGATTGTAAAAGTATTACTTCCAATTAAAATCGTTACAAAACTTTGCCTGTGTGGCTTTATGTATCCACTCAAATGAAGTAAGGTTAAGGTGGAGGATAATAATTTTGTAGTTTATCAAAAAAGATGGGAACATAATTGTTGCACAACTTTCATTGGTAGATTTAGTAAGTAGCTACATGCCGGGAGTTGAAAAAGAAACGTTTGAAGAACATATAGCAGTGGCAGCTTACCAAGTGAAGTGCCTCTTCACCTATTATTTTCATTCAATTCCGAATATTTGCATTGCACCTATTATGAGTCGTTTATTTATGGCATACATACTCGTAGATACAATAAGCTTAGTGAAAAACAAAAATTCAAATTTTAAATGCAGTCGACCATAAAAAACCTTACCCACAACACTCGAGCAATTGTAGTGAAGAGTCGGCCTCAAACGTATTTTAACTCTGCACTTATACCTCCGTTGCCATGGTAACGCCTACGTCACCAACTAGAATTGGTTCGCGGTGCAATGCGCAAGTAAAGAGTTGACTCGCAAGTAACCACAGAACTTCATATTGCGGTTTTTTATTTTATTCGTTCGTTTATGAATTGTAGTTAATTGATAACTATTACTATTGTTGATTGTTTTGTACGTTTGTACTCGTATCGTGTGTGCCTCTGTTTTGAAAAATTAACTTTTATACGTAGATAATTACCCGGAGAACTATGAATCCTATTAATGACATAGTGTGCAGCTTGTTAAAGACGCCATTCGGGCATTGGAAGGAAGAAGATAAAAAAGACGTTTTAAATCAAGGGCAACCTACAGTTGGTGTGACAATTTCCGCGAAAAAAGACGTAAAAGGTAGTGGAAAATCATATAATCTTAAGTTTAAAATTTCTTAGTTCACCGAATACAAATGGTTATGTAGCAGCCCAATACTACAAAATTTATTTTGTTGGCCTTGCCTGCTCTTTTGTACGAAACAGTCTGGAACAGGGAGGGATTTGCAGATCTGTTAAATATTATAAGGGCATTACATAAACATGCCGACTGAAAGATCATTTAATATGTGCATTGAAGTTAAAGAATTTTGAGAAAAATCAAAACACCATAGGCGATGTTTCAATAAAAAACGCGAGACTTTTTAAAGCACAATTTAATGAAAATGTTCGGTTAAAGAGACTTTTCCTCCAAACAGTTATCGACACAATTTTGTATTTAAGCAAGCAACAAATAGCGTTTCGCGGACACGACGAAAGCAGTGACTCAGCAAATCATGGAAATTTCCAAGAACTTTTAGCGTTATTAATATCAAGAAGTCCGATAGAGATTAAAACTCATTACGGAAAGATTAAAAATGTTATATTTTTTCTATTTGTGATTATTGGGGTTATTATAATAGCACTTCACCTATTTTTTCACCCGCGAGCCGCCACTGACATTGTTACATATTATATACCCACAAATTATTCCATTGTTGTTACTTCTAATAATACATTAATCATTAGACATTTTATCAGAAACTAAAGTTTCCGAACTAACTGAAGATAACTGAAGATAAACAATCATAGATCACAAGACTGTTCAATGTGCACTGATGAATTAGTATAAATAGCCTGTCAAATTTATTGCATGAGAGAGAGATTTGTTCCTACCACATTTTCAACAACGTTGTACTGCTACTGCTACTATTTTATTATTCTATTTTAATTATAATTATAAACTACGAAATTCTACAAGTATTTTATTTTTCCCTTGTTGTGCTTTTAATCCATAACAAGAGAGAAATTTATTGGTGTCAGAAGTGCGATATTCAAGACGGAAGAATTCGGAAGCGATCGACAATCGAAAAACATTGGATCAACCGAGTCTTTTTACGTCAAAGCTGAAGTGGAGAAAAATTCGACAACTCTGAAGCAATAGGTGAAGATTTTACAACTGCAAAACGTTGGATCATCCCAATTTCAACCTGTTCGACTACTTTCCTTCCACAACAGTGAACGAGAAAGTCCATCCGAGGCGTTGCAACACCATGAAAATTGTGCTACTGTGAGTATTCATTTTTCAATATTATCGCTGTTTTCTAAGTAATTCGACATGCCTGATCCAAGTACAAATACCAATTCCGACATACATAATTCCCAAGAAACAATGCCAAGTGGTTCTGCTCTAATTACATTATCAATGTCTGAATTATTTAAATTTATCCCCACGTTCGATGGTAATCGAGAAGATTTACCGTCGTTCAATACTAAAGTAAGTTCCGCATTTTCAATTGCTTCTCCCGATCAGAGACAAGTTTTACTAAAATATGTTTTAAATAAAATTTCTGGCAAAGCTGGAGCCCTAGTCACTAATCGTAAATTTTCGAACTGGAAAGATTTACGCGATTTCCTTATAGTTCACTATCAAGACAAAAAACATCGAACTCAATTATTGTGTGAACTGACAAGTTTACAACAAAAATCTAATGAAGCTCTTTCGTTATTTATTCAAAGAACAGAAAATTTATTAAAACGATTGACTTCCTCTATTACCCAAGATTCCCCGGACAACTTACTCGACGGACAACTACATCTAATGAACGAAATTGCCATTTCGAGATTTACTCATTTTACGCCACCAAAAATTTCAGACAGACTTCGTGGTACTAAATTTTCCACCCTTAATGAAGCAATCACTAGTGCTGTATCTGAGGAATCATCACTTAGAATGATGAATTCAAATCCAAATGCCCATGGAAAACAACCACTTAAATCTAATTTATTCGAGAAACGTTATTGTAGCTTTTGTAAAACAAATACGCATGACACAGACAAATGTTATGTGAAAAACAAATTTGGTAAAGTTATGCAAGTGCAACCTTTGAATTCCCAGTTTGTTAATTCTAAACCACAACAACAACAATTACAAGTGAATTCCCCAAATCCGAACTCATTTCCTAATTATAACGTCAAGATATGTGCTTACTGCAAGTTCAAAGGTCACCACATCAGTGAGTGTAGGAAACGCAAGTTTAACGAATCTCGTAGAAACCAAATTCCACAGATAAATTCTTTAAACTCGACAAATCTCCCTGCAGAAGCCAGTGCAGAGGAGGACGTAACGTTGATCATGGCTTAAATTTATCAAATGTATTCACAATTTCTAGTTCCAACAAAAATCTTACTATTTCTTTGAAAACTATTGACAATTTCAATAAAAACAAGCAATTCACATTTTTACTCGACACAGGAGCTACCATTTCCATATTAAAGCTCTCTAAACTAAATTCGCGTTCGAATATTAATTTTAATGAGCAAGTGACTTTGAAAGGTATTTCTCTAAATACAATTACGACATTAGGTTCAATTATTCTTCCTCTTCAAATCCAATACATTACCATTTCTACGAAATTTTATTTAATTAACGATAACACTAACATTCCTTATGATGGTATTATCGGCAGTGACTTCTTATCAGCTCACGAAGCTACTATCTTTAAAATGAAAACACTACATTTACACAATATTTCCATACCCTTAAATTCTCACATAACTAACTCTTATAAAATATGTGCACGTACAGAAGTAATTGTACCAATGCACGTCTTAAATCCTGAAATTAAAGAAGGATTACTACCTCAGGTAAACTCGATCCCTGGAGTGTTTCTTTCTCGTGCGATCACTAAAGTTCTTTCTAATAATTTGTGTTTAGCTTCTATAGCAAATACGACGCAACGTGATTACACATACACTGTTACTTTAGTACGATTATTACCCATTGAAGTAAATTCCCAAATTCTTTATTCTAATTTTTCTAAATCTACTAATTTATTACCAGATTGTTATAATTCCTTTTATTACAACGAATCTTCTAATTTCTCCAAGCGAATTGAACTTTTAAAACAAAATATCCGCACAAATCATCTAAATGTCGAAGAAAAAGAATCTTTGTTGACTTTATGTTCCAATTTTCATGATGTTTTCTACCTTCCTGGAGATTCTTTATCTCAAACGAATGCTACTAATCATAAAATTATTACTACTTCTAATTCTCCTATAAATTCTAAAATTTATCGTTACCCTGAAGTTCATAAACAAGAAGTCAATGTTCAAATAAATAAAATGTTAGAAAACAATATTATTCGTCCTTCTAATTCTCCTTGGTCTTCTCCGCTTTGGTTTGTGCCAAAAAAGGTCG
>JABXWE010022010.1:0-14369 GCA_014611495.1 Limonius californicus | reverse complement strand
TTCTGTTTTAAAGATATGAACTTTAACACTCTCGTACAAGAAAACTAAGCTCCAAATACCTACTTTTTTTTGAAGATTTGTATTAAGCATTCATAAAGGAAAAATTCTACCTGAAGCTTTTAAAGCATTTAAAGGACACCCTGTATATTAGCAGAGTATCAGCTTTGTGCAAAAACAATTCAGTGAAGTTGTTTTCTCGATTTGCATCGGATGAAAGTGATAAAATCCGTGGAAGTTCTGTTCTTCGAGCTGTTTTAAGTTATTCTTCCGTCCAGCGGTGGAGATATTGTTATCTGAAATTCCTGTCTCTTCTCTCTCCACGTCAATCTTCACGGGCGTACCAGCGAATTTTTTCCGCATTCTGAGATTTTAGGAACCCCCCAGTTATGCCTCTCTGCTCCCTCTACCGAATAACACTAAGGTAGGAGAAATTCTAATTGTGTGGTGAAAACTTTTTCCGAGTAAATCTTCAAGCTTCAAGTGCTGAATCATTTTTTTTAATACGACATAAAACGACCTTCAGTCGGCAGTTGTTCTTTCTCATTGGATTAAGTAAGGTGTATTCATAAAGTATATTAAATTATAAACTCCGACGCCACTGGCTGCATAGATCTGTCTAAGAAATTAAATATCGCAAGGCACTGACGGCGAGCCTTTTCCAGTTTGAACATTCCAACAAAATCTTCTATTATCGAACCATAAATATTACAATTTTCTATGTAATTGTTGTCATTTTTGTGTTATGTCAGTAAATTAAAACAAGTTTAATTATATTTGTCTTGAAATTTACCACATCTTTTATTTTTGTGTATTTTTATCTTTGTGTGCATGAACTTTGCAAGCTTTACATACAGGAGGAGGCACAATAAAGGTGAGTCGGAGTCCCGTAATCTGCTGGCTTCTCGGCCTTCTACGAGAACCTGCAATCAGCTGTGATTTGGAAGGTGGCTCCCGTTAATTTCGACCTGCGCTGTACACAACTAGGAAGATTTCCCTCCCGTAAGCGGTTTCCGTGAACCTCCCCTACTCCTCTGAGCTAAGCTGTAGGCCTTTTGCCAACTATCCTGTTGCGGGTCGACGAAAAAGCTCGTTTGGCCCGTAACACCCTTTGGTGTTCTCTTGCTTGACCGAACCATTTCAGTACAATTCCATATTTTTTAGTTTATCTTACTCTTTTACTGGGAATCTTTTGCAATTGTTACTAAGACAGATATTGTTAAATTTCAGACCATTTTTGTGTAGATTATATTACTGTTCTATTATTTCGAATAATGTTATTCCATGACAATTTTTCTGCTTTCTTTGAATTCGTCATAATTTAAGTATTGCTTGTTCCTGCATTTTCAATATACTTAGGAGACCTACACCAGATTAACCTTTATTTAATGAACTTGAATATAAACAAACTTTACACAGGGCCGATTAAGTAAGTTGATGTTTAAGATGCTAAACATTCTGCTATCCTATCTATGGTTTTTAGAAGCTACAAATATCAAATATAGTTTCTATGCTATAACCAAAGCTCGGATTTTATGCAAAATGCATATTCTAAAATATTGGTATGCCAACTAAATGCTTCTGTATCTATTCGTAACTAGTGTAATACATTTAAATGAAACCATTGTAATTTCGCATATTTTGCATATTTTAGTGTTTTGCTGCGTATATTTGCATTAAATGCATATTGAGCGTTTTTCTTCACTCAATTCTAAAAAATTAAAATATTAGTGGTGATTCGAATAGACCAACGCTGGATTATAATTCATCTGGTGCAATTAGCATTAATTTCTACAGCAGCTTAGAAGATTTAACAGCAAAATGAGATTCTTTATGAAATTATGAATATCCTATTTAAATTAAATTGAAAAATAATATTTTATGTTAAACGTTTTTTTGGATTTACCTATTATTTGAATACCCACAGTATGCTTTGCGTAAGGAGTCATTAATGGGTAACGACATTAGGAGTTAAGATAAACAGTGACAACTATTTTAATTCAGGATAAGGCCTATAGCTTTTATTTAGAAAATAGGAATTTCTTCATAAACTATAATACAGATAAGAAAATAAGACACATAGAAGAATTCAGCAGAAATTAATCAACTGTAACCAGTTCGCTACGTCTCGTAAGAGACAAAGCACCCTAAGAGAGAGAACCAGTTCTATAAAAAATTTAGACACATGATTAAAAATCTTTGGTTATTTTATACATTCTAGGTGTGGATTTTAAGTCTGGATCTATATAGAGATCTTCATCTAGATCCCTAATAAAATGATATTACCCAACACTGCAGGATAACCGTAGCAGATTCCCGAGTGCCATTTTAATGTTATGTAAAATTTCACCAGAAAGCACAAAATGACCTTGGATTTTCTCTATCAGCCATTTAATTTGGTACGAAGTGTTGTGCGTTATACAGAAATATAACAATATCGGTATGTTCTTAATGTTGCACTTACTTCAAAATGTTGTTGCGGATGTTTTACGGCGATATTTGGTCTCTGGGGTATCACAGATTAATGTCCAGCAGTAATCAACAAGCAAACTAGCAAACATTTGTCTTGGTATCGCTTTTCCATGGTTGTAACATCTTGGTGGAACCGTTCTCCATGTTAGTCGCTTACGGCACCCAAATTTTCCGGAAAGAAATCGAGATGAGCATTCTGAAAGTGAATTTTTAAAGACATGTTGCATCCCATTTCTTTGTAGGCACTAAGTAATTCAGTCACAAAATCTTTGTAATTTTCAGCTTTGACATTTCCAAAGAAATTGGTCACAACTGTTGTAAAAGATCTCCATGCTCTTAGTTTAACTTCATTCAGCAAGTTGTCAAATTCGCCATCTTTCATTACTTCTCCTATTTGTGATCGTACAAATATTCCCTCTTTAATTTTTGCCTCACTAACTCTCGGAAATTTCTGATTTAGATACAAGAATCCCCTCCGTTCCGATCTAGTGCTTTAACGAAATTTATCATTACGCCCAATTTAATATGCAGTGGTGATAGAAATACGTTTTTATGGTCAACCAGTGGTTTGTGGGTAATATTTTTTTAACCCGGTGTTAGTGCTTGACGTAGTGGCCATTTCTTCTGTATATAGTGACTATCTCCTGCACGGGTGTTCTATTCACACAGAAAACAACAGTATTTTGCATACCCGAGCTGAAGTCAAGAATAAGCGCTATCACTTTTGGGTCTCCACAGATTGACCACTCATAGTCATTATACCGGATGTGTTTTAGGAGACATCGCATATTCTCGTGTGATTCCTTCATATGAACGGCATGAGCTATAGGTACAGATGGGTATTATAAGTTGTCAACATCCGTGTAATATACCGAAGTCCCTTCTTGAGCGAAACAATGTGTAAGTCCTTTTTGACGTTTTCGGAAGTAAGTTTTCTGTGTACGTTACCTTCGAGGAGATTCCAGCCTTTAATCTCGATGTTAGAAGTTCTGACTGTGATTTTGCTAGCTTTAAATCTCGAACTAAATCAGTCAGTTCAACCTGTGAAATCAGAGGTGGTTCTGTTCAACATTCTGGTGCTTGAAATAGTCATTGTCATTTCCTGTGCGAATTGCATATCATCAGTTGGAACACTGGTGTTTCAGGTTCTTTCTGGTACAAACTCGAAAACTCTGGTAAACGTGGGATAGGACCATCTTCACTATGTTCGACGGACCGTAAAGCTGATGGTAGATTGGGATATTGCACAGTACGCTTGGACTTCGGTCCGACGTCCAGTATGTTAGTGAGGCAAAAATAACAATCTGTGGCATGATTTTTCTGTTTTCTCCACACCATTGGTACTGCAAAGCGCATTTTACGTTTTGTACCTTTCAACCAACCTGTTAACAATGTTGCATAAGTCTTGCAGCATATGTGCATGTGCATAAACAACAAAAACGGTTGACATTATATACACACTGCCTAGGCATTGTCTTACTTGTTAATTCCCAGTCAATCACAGTACAGTAATAAACAAAAATCAAGTTTGTACAACACAAACACGTTAGTAACGACGTTTCGCGGCACGACATAGGAAATGCAGTAACTTCACACGCCGGTAAATGCCTACTAATGCGCAATATCTGATTTGCTGCGTACTTCTTGTATGTAATAGACAGGAATGAACTTGTCTTAACACAGTATATTCGTCACTGCTAATACATTACACAACGTGGGGTAATATGCATATGTTGCATACTTGCAAAATATAAATGCTTGTTGCTAAAAATTCGTGGATGCTAGGAAATTCTGTTTTTAAATTGATTGGGTGCCGAAATACATCAGAAACACCTAAAAATTTCCATGTCAATAGTTTTGCCTTATTTAGAAATTTGTCACAAAAGTAATTCATTAGGATATTTCTGATAGTTAGGGAATGGAGAAGCGACAGAAACACATGTCTGGAAAAACTTCAACAACAGTTTCCTCTTGTTTTGAATTATAACCATTTAGCAAATCAGTTGTGAAGAAGGCTAGATTGTTTTCAAGAAACAGGATCTGTCAATAATGGATATGTAAATTCTCAAAACATGCGGCAGTACAGCGTGGAAAATCCACATTGTTTCAGAGAAGCCACTATGGATTCTGCCAAGATTGGAGTATGATTAGCTGTATCTCAAAAGATGAATGATTAAACTTATTTTTTAATGAAATTCTGAATGGTGCAAATTATGAAATATAATTTTAGCATATTTTATTGATCAACTACACGACCTCGACCTCCGTGCAACCTCATATTGCTCGAGAAACCTTTAATTACTTGCAGAAGTTTCTTGGCTGTAGATTAATAAGTAAAGCTCGTTTACCGCCAAGATTTTGTGATTTAACACCACTGAGCTTGTCGATTTTCTCTATTTATAAAATATTATTTATGAAAACCCTGCCAATACCTTTGATGATTTAAGAAACAACATCGCCAGGCAAGTCTGCAATTTATTTAATAAAACTCACCCTGACTGGCCGGCAGTTACTCAATCTACTGTGAGTTAAATAGAAAACAAGTTTAGAGAGTTTGGCCGTGTTAGGCGTTTATCTTAAGGTAAACCTGACCATACATTGCAAGACATTAATAAGGTAAACATCCTATTAGAAGCTGAAGCAAATCCTCATGTGACGTGACAAGGAATTACCTGTATAGCGTGGGAACAGGTACAGTCTCAAAGATATTTTGAGCAGCGATATATTACACATATAAACCCACCTTTATTCACGAGTTGGTAGAAGGCGACTTTAACCGTAAGGTTGAATTTTGCTAGCAGATGATCTAAATAATACCATCAATAGGCAAAATTGTATATTGACAGAAAACTCGTACTTGATGCAGGAGGTGCATACTCAGCAACCAGAAAGTTAATGTATGGGCGGGAATCGTAGGTAACAGATTTCAGGGATCATATTTTTTCGAAGAAACGTCAACTGAATGCTACCTGGAGCTTCTTCAGTTACATGTCATTCCTGATGTAGCTGCGCTATTTCCCAATCGCCAAGATCCTGTCCTACTGGATGTTCAACACGAAATAATTGCTCGACATGAGAAATGCATTAAAAATGAACGGGCATCAATTTGAACATTTATCATAAAAGTTTATTTATGTTTATTAATAGTTTAATGCTTGTTGGGTTGCTATCTAAATTTTTATTTTGCATTGCTTTACCTTTGTAATTTTTGTAAATATTTCTGTAAATTTTCATGATAAATATGTCAAATTTCGCTTTACAAAAAACGTTCTTAATTATCTATCCAAATCTATTAAAATATACATAGTGTTGTATTTGAAATAAGAAAGTTGATGTCACTTCCGGGAAAACCAGAAGTGATACTGTGTTGTTATACAGATCAAACAATGCCAATTAATAAACCTGAATTGTCTCGTCCGAGCTTTTTTCAACAAAGGCAATTGCCTTTATTTTATTGAATTTATTCCTTTCATCATAAACTCACTGTATAGCGTCAAAAATTTCTAAAATTAAGACAGAAGTATTTATACATTGCTTATTATTTATAATTAGAAATAATATATTTTTATACAGTACTAGAAATGTTCTAATAAATATTACTCAATTTCATATAACACATATACATTAGAGAATGGGAAACTAATAGACTTGTGCAACTCATAAGATCCTCGTTATCGTCGCATGCGGTGGAACGATAACCGGGTTGAAACAGGCTAGACTACAAGCAAGTAGGAGAAAATGCAGAAAATTAATATTATTAATAGGTCAAAACAGTATTATATCTAATTTCAATAGGTTCTATACGTTTTTCGACGTGATGACCGAATACAACCTATTGTTTTAAAGCATTAATAATATTATTTTTACTTATTAATTAATACAGATTGCAACCAATCCAGGCAACCATCAATTATAAATATAAATACAATTGATATTAGGTTATGTAGTTATACTTTAGCAATAAATAGAAATTAGTAACGAACAGGAGAGTAGATTACAATACCAACATCTAGATAGTGACAACATAATATTGATTTGAAACTGAAGTAGTTTTATTCATATGGGAGACTATTTGTTTTACATGTTGTTCGTCCCCCTTCGAATATAATTTGCAACTGTATATTCTAAAGAAAATGTGTGAATTGGAAAATAATTAAAGATAGATAATACGAGGTTAAAAAGTTTCTTCTATTTTGTGCATGTATATACGAAAAATATTGTCGAAATGAAGTTTATTTAAGATTTTTTGAGAGGCGAATGTACCAAGGGCGTTAATTAAGTGCAACACCTGGGATACGTGTAATGATGCTGTGAGGCGTATTATTAGGCGTAGAAAATCTAGGATTTTAGAGGTGTCTGTCGTAATCCAGAAGTTGCGGTTGGCACTACATACACGAAAACATCATCCATTTTAGACCTGGGCTCTAAGCTGGTTCCTTTCTGCTACACATGGAATTCGTTAAAGAGGCGTATTTGAGCTACACAAACTTACAATTTAGTCGAATCTCACTTTCGGGATTTTATAAAACATAAATTAAGGAATTTGGTTATTAACGCAAACCAAAAGAAATTGGAACATAAAAGAAATTTAAGATTGTTGCTCGTTGACGGGTAAACGGATAACTGACTACATTATAACCTTCTCCCAGGCAGTTTATTCAGTAAAAAAATCCAGAAGAAAATTGGGTGGGACTAGAGCGGTGCTCTATCTCTGCTCGCTGCTGAGTATGAAAACTGATAAAACGTAATGTGAAGTTTCAAGGTACATTTCAAGCGTTACGCAGAAAGTATAAGACGAGGTTCATTAAACCTACGTTTCACAAGATGTTTTACTTTAATTGAGATTTGTAGCAGTGAATTTCATGAACATTAACCGAAAAAAATGTGTTTTGTTTATCTTGATACGTCTGAAGTAAATTGGGTTTAACTTTATAATTTACAATTTTTAAAATCTACAGGTAAAGTGGGGTGTAAAGTAAAGAGCAAAATAACTCAATAATACAGGAAAAAAAGTATCTAATAAATACAGAAAATTATATTAGGCTTTGTACTAAACTCCTCAAGTTGTTTTTGATTATGTGCTAAAAAGTATAGTTTGTGCACTATGATTACTATAATTTTTGATTAACTATGAGAAACAGCATTAATATCTCATCTTAATTCAAACACACCAACACGCACAAATCAAATAATTAACATTCTTCAAATAAATATTTAGTTACTATAGTAAGGATTACTTAAGGACACAATAATATTTATTTTTAAATATGTGTGGGTTCACATACAGTGAAGTGTGAAGGGGTTGCAATTCTCAAACGCGTTTTTCGAAGTTATAGGGTCACATTTGAAATTTATAATGGTTAGTTGATCGCTTTCTTGAGTACGCTCATCGCTTCTTCCTTAGTTATCTTAAAACTCATAAATAATTTATGTCGAGTGTAAAGAATGCATTTAACACACAAATGATTTGGTAACCAGATAAATATCTGTAGTTGGTAAGAGAACGCCCAGTATATTTTGTGTGTTGAATGTTGCTTTCACTGTAGATAGTTGTGTGTGTTCTTCTGAGAAGGGTTTTTCCATTTTTTCGTGGAATTCCTTCTTCTTCTTCTTCTTCTTCTCCTTCTTCTTCTTCTTCTTCTTCTTCTTCTTCTTCTTCTTCTTCTTCTTTGCTTCTTAGTAGGGCTGCGGTCTCTTCCTTCGCCTTTACTGAATGGTGTCTTTCCCATCTTCTGTTTGGTCTGCCTATGCTCCTTCTTCCTATAGGTCGCTCATACCTTGCAATTTTAACCATTCTGCCTTTGTCCATGCTTTCTATATGCATATTCCATTCCAATTTCCTTCGTGAGATCCAGCCATTCATATTTTTGTTTTGGCCTGTTTATCTTATATTAACAGTACATTAACATCTTGTTTCTTCGACTATCCTTCGCAATACGTTTATTTCCGCAGCTTCTGTTTGTTGCCTGCTCCCAGCTGTTTGCGGCATTGTTTCAGAGGCATATGCACTGGTCTTATCACACTTTTGTATGTGCTAGTCTCAGTGCTTTTTCTTAGATGTTTGTTCCAGATAGTGTGGTTGAGGCATCCTGATATCTTCTATGCTTTCACAATCTACTCTTCTATTTCCTTTTTAAGGTTTCCATCACTTGTAATATTAATTCCCAGATATTTAATTTGCATCACGTGTTCCATGTTTTTTCATTTGCTAGAACTTCACATCTTCTTGGTTGGATATTACTATTGATTTGGTTATCTCTGTAGATATTCTCATATTATATGCTTTTCACGTAATATAAAAGTGGTGTAACATTCTTTGTAGATTATCTTCGCTGTCTGGTTGTTACCTTCATTTGATTTTGCCGCTTTTTAAGATTTAAAGCCTTATTTTATTGGCCGAACCGTAGCCGATTACTATCTTATTATTTGCCGAATACAGTTTAGTGGATCTTTTTTTTTTGTTACCATGGAGAAATGCCGATGAATATTTTGCCTACGCACTTGAGCGCGAACGTTTGCTGGGAATTTCCTGCCCTTGAGCGAGCCCTACGAGTTAAATTATGCTAGAACTCTTGCAACATATTTTGGATAATGGGGAAATACTTCTGCTGCTGCATATTGGCATTGCGTTTTCTCGCCAGTCGAATTAACATCTTCGTCCGACCCGGTTGCACCTAAGCGCTGAAATCAAGTACTGCAAGGGCGGCTTGGGTTTTCGATGGGTGTCCATCGCATGAATTTTCGTATCGCTGTTATCACCCTGGGATGAACAGAACCATCAACAAGTGTCGGATTTAAAGAAACACGCTGGATTTTAACCATTGGAAGGCAATTCATTGCGAATTTGCTGATCGCCTGTGGCGGATTAATATCGAACCCCTTTCCTGTCCCTCAGGATGTACCGCTGCTGCGACAAACAACTTGGAAATTTGTGTGGCTGAATTTCCTGTTTTCCCGAAGAAAGTCTGTGATTTGGAAGGTGGCGCCCACTAATTTTGACCTACTCTGTACACAACTACGTCGATTTCCCTCGCGTAAGCGTTTGTCGTGAACCACCCCTACTCCTCTGAGTTAAGCCGAAGGCTTTTCCATTTTCTTACAAGAGAGTACCTTGTGAAATCCTTGCTGTTCATCTTCCCAGTCTAGTAGTTGATTTAATTTATTTGTTATTATTTTTGTGGATATTTTTAGTGTTGTATTTAGAAGGTTTATCCCTCGGTAATCTTCGGGTTTCATTTTGTCGCCCTTTTTGTGTATAGGAATAAGTATGCTTTTTTCCATTCTCTTGGCGCCCTTCGTTGTCGGAAATTTTGTTATAATAGCTTAGTTCTGTGAGTGTGTCTCCTCTATATTTTATTAACTCGCCATATAATCCCATCCTCTCCAGGTGATTTTCGATTTTTTATATTCTTTATCGCTTCCTCTACCTCTCCTACACTTATTTCCACTTCTTCTTCATTTACGTTCTAGATCTAGAATGTTTAAATCTACGTTTTCTTGTTGATTTCCCATATTTAGCAGGTTTGTCAAATATTTCATCCAATCTTCTTTTGATATTTTGTATGTTTGTATGTATTCGAGCATTTCCGTTTCTTGGCTTTTAATAAATCTTCATATTTGTTTCTGGCGGCTAGAGAAGTCTATTCTAGATGTGCTGAGAATTGATTCCAGTATTCTTGGTTTATTTTTTTTTAGAATTTATAACATTCCTTATTTGTGGAGTATGAAATACCTTGTATTTTTAAATTATGAATTCCTCTGACTGCTCTTTCTATTTTTCATGGAAGGATTTTCTACAGCTCTATCTATAGATTTTTTAGAAATCAGGTCAAATATACTACAAGTTAGGTCCCTGATTTATATACATTATTGGCTTGTTAGAAATTGCTGTTATATACCAAACGTCCCATCTGATTCTAGTGGCATCTAATAATTCCTGATATTATTATTTCTTATGGACCGAAAATTCCTAAAACGGTAGGAAGCTAATCTCTGGGGTGTTGTAAAATGCTAAAAAGATCCTTGAAAACGTATTATTTTACATTCAAGATGTGCTATATAATTGCAATTTACAATTTAAGGCTGATGTAAAATGTACCTGGTGTTCCGTTTTAAATTAACAAGTAGAGGTCATTTCTGACGAAATCAGAACTTCAAGAAAGTTATGTTTGGTGTTAAATATTGTGAGTTTATCTTACATTTTTAATTTCATACTTAAACACTTACGAAAAATGTAGTGAAAGCCATATATGCTCATGGTGAAAGTTCTAGTATTCTTTATAGATTACTAGATGCAGACAATTCATATTGGCAATGCGACTTAATGATCATAGTGCAAATTGGTAAATACGAGCTATGCTTGCTTGGCTTGGCTTTGAAAATAAATATTGTTCGTATTTTACGGATAAGCTTTATTTATTTGTATTAGTTTACAAGATGTACGACCAGGGAATTTGATAGGGTGACTGCCATTGGCAATTTTTCACTAATTATTAGAACATTATTTTATCTAGGAAGCTATAGTTTAGTAGCTTTTCATTTAATTAATCACTATGAAAACATCACCATTATTTACACAATTTGGTTCAATAATATTTTTAGTAGTGTAAAAGTGTATATTTTTTATAATAGGAGAGCCGACTGCAAACTACAGAATTGACCTATCTACACAGAATTGAAGGAAAGTCGGGGAAAGGTCGAATAAAAAGTTAAAACGGCAGAATGAAACTGCAAAATGTGTAAATAGAGGAACAACAGCGACGATGGTTTGGGCGACTGATAATAATGGAAGAAAACCGATATTAAAAAGGAGTGCGAGAAGTTCAATTATACATAATATACAAAACACAATAAGCACATAGCACAAGCGGTTGCAAGAAGACAATCTCCTCTATAGGGCGTATTACTTCTTCAAATATATAATTTGGCTGTAGCGTTTAGTATGCTAAAACATTTTAAAGTTCTAAGTTCTTCATTATTTAAATGTGCGAATACGATATCGAGAACTGTTAACTTGTTTTCGTAGTAGGGTTACTGGAACGTTTTGGATGGGAAAGGTTAGGAAAATTGGATAATGGGAGTTCCTCCATAATACTTCCTAGTATTCACCTACATATGTGATACTGGGAACCCATAAAGCCCAGTGGGCTGAAATTGTGGGCGAAGGTGGGGAAATTAATTTATTGGAGACGCAGTATTGTAAATGAATATTTTACAGTCAAGGTGAGATTTCAGCTACATTTTAATAAATAGTAACTGAAACCCTGGAAAACTGTATAATGTACTGCAAGAAATCACCAAACTAGATGTACAAGTACTAGGCGTCAGGCTGATTCAGTTAAATCAAATGGATGCGTCGTCTGTTACTCTGGACTGCCAAATGATATACATCAAAGTGGAGTAGCTAGTTTTCCAAGAAAGAGTTAATGATCCTAATGTGGGGCAGTGTTGTTAATATTAACATCATACTAGTTTATACTTCCACGTCAGACAAAACGGACGCAGAAATAGATGAATTTTTCGATCAGCTAAAAACCGCACCGAAAACTTTAAGAAAACAGAAAGTCGATAATATTAGGGGAGACCTACATGCAAAAGTCGGATAAAACAGCAAATACAACAGAAGGTCTTAGCTTAGGGGACACAAATAATAGAGGTAACACTTTAATACGCTTCTGTCAAGAACAACAGTTAGTAATACTTATACGTGGTTTAGTCTAAAAAGAAGGGAGGGTACCAACAGATAGTTAAATAAACCGGACGCCCATCCAAGAAAGCAAAAATGAACAAACAGCTACTAAAAAACCAAAGAATTCAGGAACAGTTTAGTATTAAAGTTAACGACAATTTCGATCAAGAAATGGAGAAAATACATGATACGACAAATAAAGATGTAGAAACAATGTGGGAACATATGAAGAATACAATGATAGAAACAGGAAAGAAATTCTACAAGTCAAGGTGGAAAAAAATAAGAAGCAAGTATAGATGACCGACACAATTATAGAACTTCTTGAAAAGCGTAGAAAAGTGAAGAATCGAAACGAAGAAGAGTGCAAAGATATACAAAGGATATACGAAGGAACATTAACGAAACCAAAGGAAACTGAAAAGAAGAAAAACGCAACGAACTGGAAGAATTACAGCGTAAACACGACGAATTCAATGTAATTAAGAAAATTAAAGCACTGGCAAGCAACTTTCACAGAAAAAATGTTTATATTTTAATAAATTCCGACAGAGAGCTTTTGCTCGATAACAATAAAAAGAAAGACGAGTGGAGTATTATATTGCAAAACTGTTTGGCGATGATGACATAGATGAAAGGAGAAGAAACGGAGCAGCTGAAATAGGTCCAAGTGAACCAAGTAGGAATTTGTAAGTGACGAGGGAATGGGATTTAGCAAACATTATTACCGCCATGCTGGGAAGCATGCAAACCAGCTTATGTGTGCGTTATTGATTACGATTATTGATTATTGACAGTGATCAACATATGAAATTAATTGAAACACAACGGCATATCGGCTTATATCAAAGACACATAAGATTGGTACAATATCTGTATTGGAACAAATCAGCAACAGTAAAAATGCAGAGATTCGCATTAGAAGGGGCGTCAGACAGAGATGTGTTTTATCACCCTGCCTATTTAATATATACTCAGAAATGATCTTTATAGAAGCGCTGCAAGAAGAAAAAGGAATCAGGATCGGAGGAGGAAGCATTAAGAATATAACATATGCTGACGATACAACCATATTAGCCGACAGTAGCGAACACCTACAAAGGATGTTGAACAAGGTAAACGAACAGAGTATTCAAATGGGATTAAATATAAATATAAAGAAAACCAAGTTACTAGTGGCTAGTAAGATTAACGTGGTTTCAGAGAATTTACAAGTAAACGGAACATATATCGAACAAGTTCGTCATTTTAGATATCGCACTGCTGGCTCAATAGAACTTTAGATCCAGATGAAGAAATGCAACGTCGCATTTAGATAGCTAGAAAAACTTTCATGAAGAACACAACAGAACAATATTAAGTAACAAGCACCTCCGATTATCTACAAGAGCTAAGTTTGTTAAGTGTAATGTCTGGTCTGTGTTGATATACGGATGTGAAACCTGGACGCTAAAAAACAGAGCTATAAACCGCACTGAAGCGTTCGGAATGTTACCGCAGAATTCTCAAAATTCCCTGGATTGAAAGGAGGACGGGCGAATAGGTGTCAAATCTGAAGAAAAAAGAAAGAGAATTTCGAAACATAATTAAAACGAAGAAAACCCGACACCGAATAGGTAAAAGGGAATATGATTATAATAATAATAATAATTAAAACGAGGAAAATTTGAGTATCTCTGGCATGTGCTGAGAGGATGGAAGTTGAACTTTTACGTATAATTCTAAATGGTAAAATCGAAGGAAAGAAGAGGATTGGTAGTAAGAAGATATCATGGTTGAGAAACCTTCGTCACTGGACCGGATTAACAGCAGAACAGTTATTCTATGCAGCAAGAAATCGAACCCAATATCAAATAAGTGGACGCGACTGCCTCCCTGGACTTTCCCATACTGGAAACTGTTCATATCATCTTTATTCAACAGTAGAGTTATTTTCCTCAAAACGGTTGTTCAAGTGCTATCCTAAAACCTTGCCTCGTAACGAACAGACTTACCCTTAATTTCCTTTTAATATGCAACCAGGCATACTTCATTCTCTATTATATACGTCGCGCGGTCTAACTAGTACCGATCGCTGTTGCTACCGAGGTAAAATTTTCTAAGTCCCTGGAAATTATATTTTGTAGGGCATAAAAATCGATTTTTTTATTTTCGCGGAAAAAGATTCTTTGACGCAAACAAATAACAACCGTTAGAATAAAAAAATATTTTT
>JABXWE010022009.1:0-17443 GCA_014611495.1 Limonius californicus | reverse complement strand
ATTTCCGGGATTTTTGGGAAACCGAATATTTCCCTTTTTCGGACCCAGCGTAAATGGTACCGCACAAAGCGAAAATAATTACTTTTTGGTAAATTACTCTGACGCCCGGGGGTAATTTTAAATCTGCGTAACACTCAAGTCGAGAGCTAGAACCTGACTTCTGGCCTTTCCTTTCCCCACACTCATCAGTGTGTAGACGCGTTTTTTAATGCTGCGTTCGCAAAAGGATGACATAATCGTCGCGCATACCGGGTGCGTTCAATGAAACGACCGAACGACACAAAATGGAGCGAGCAAATGACCTGGAACAGTTATAAATTTATTTTCCACTTTTAAAAATTTGGATATCAAACAATACATTATAAAAACGGCTTTATATTTTATGCATTCAGCAGGAAACCCGGAAAGGTATTTAAATAAATATTAACAAGAATTAATATTCTTAAATATTTTCCGTAGTCCAAATGTTAGAAATTAAAAACACACTCAGAACATTTATTTTAAAGGAAATATGACGCTATAGGCATTCCGTATATAATATTCTAAGACCGTTTCTAAGTGCATAAAAAATAAAAACTATGTCGCAGATACTAAGTATTATGTTTACTACTTTACTTTCTGTGGCGCTACACTCGTTGTAGTACTTTGGCCGGCTCCACCACTCTTTTTCCATTCGTTTCTATCTATTGCTTTTCTTCTCCACCCGCTTACTCGCAGTTTCCTCAAGTCTTCTTCGATGTTATTTAGCAATCTTCTTCTTGGTCTGCCTCTTCTTCTCCTACCTTCCGGTATACCATCCATTATAGGCTTAAGTATTGTGGCTTGATCTGCCCTACCCACGTGTCCGATCAATTTTAGTCGTTTAATTGTAGTACTCTCATCTTTGCTTCTGTTCCTTTATATTTCGATTTTAAGTTGGCTCGTAATGTCTAGGGGCCTCTGTTTCTTAGTGATATTTTCGTTTTTATCTCTTGTTCTATTTAGTTTTCATTGGTTATTACGTTTCCCAAGTATTTAAAAGTTGCTATTTCTGAATATATTTTGTTTTCTATTGCCATTTACCTTATTTGACTTCTTTGTTCTGTTCTAGACATCTGCGTATATTTTGTATTGGTTACATTCACCCTTAGTCATGGTTGTTTAGCATCCCTTCCTAATTCTAGATATACTGTTCTTAGTGTTTCTTTATTTCGGTATCCTGAAAGTTCACCGATTGCAATTCACTGACTGGAAAATTCACCGATTGGTACATTTGCCGCATGTAAAATTCATCGACCCGCATTTCGTCGAAAAACCAATTCACCGATTCTACAATCGATCACCGATGATCATTTTATTGGTCCAGCTTTTATAACGTTTTTCCATTTATAGCTGTTATTGGCGACTTTTATATAGCGGCATTACATTAGTAATGGAAATAAAACATTGTAACGTGTGATTTCTGACGCATAGTGTATATTAGGAGTGTTTCCCATTGCAGCGGATTGTACGAAATATTTCGAGCTTCGATTCAAATACACTGCTCAACAAAATTAGGGGAACGCTTCTTTAGCCGTGCATAATTTTTTTAATTAAAGACAGACGCAAGTATCAACTTTAGTATATTGTTCTTTCAACATTACTTAACAAGATACCAACAACGAATATGCTCTAATTAAACGGTTTTCTTGAGTAACACCAAACTATTGAGAAGACTACCAAAATCGAAATGTGTTTTTTTACTTATAATGTAACGGAAATTCTGTTAACGCCCGAATACCAAGCTTCAGTAGCGCGTGTACCCTCCATTAGCTTTAATAACAGCCTCGCAACGTCGAGGCATGCTGCGAATAAGACGTGTAACATGTCTTGTGGTGGATTTCGCCATTCTTCCACAAGGGCCTCTGCCAACCCGTGAAGAGTCTGAGGTGCAGCAGGACGCTTCCTAATGCGCCTGTCGAGTAAATCCCAAACGTGTTCGATGGCATTTAAGTCTGGACTCGTGGCTGGCCACCCCAACACTTGGATTTCTTGTTCCTGGAGGAAGTTTGTTGTTAAATTAGCGGTATGAACTCTACAATTATCCTGTTGTAGGATGAAGCCATCGCCGAAATTGTTCGAAAATGGCACAACATGCTCTTGAAGAATCGTCTCAACATAAATTTATGCGTTGAGACGTTGGAGAACGACAACCAAATCTGTGCGACCGTCTATACTAATGCCACCCCGCACCATGACCGATCCAGCTCCGAATCGGTTCACTTCCTGTATACAAGCGGCAGTGTATCGCTCTCCAGGGCGTCTGTACACTCGTGTACGACCATCGCAACGAGTTAGACAAAACCGCGACTCGTCTGTAAAATGCACAGACCTCCAGTGTCGAAGTTGCCATTGCACATGTTCGCGGGCAAAATTTAGACGGCTAACTGTGTGATTCCTGCTCAAGTGAGGAGCTCGCACAGGCCTGCGATAAGTCATATTGACTTCTATGAGACGTCTTCTAACCGTGTGATCGGAAATTGTCACACCGGTGGCATTTCGGAGTAGATTTTGTAGCTCACAAGCAGTAGCAGTTCGTCGGCGAAGACAAGAAATAACAATATACCGGTCGTCCCGAGGGGCAGTTTTTCTTTCACGATCTTGTCCAATTCTCCTGGAATATCTACCCGTTTTTTGGTACCTATGCCAAGTTCTACAGATAACAGATAGACTCGATTGGAGCTGGTTTGCTACATATCGCATAGATCGACCATGTTCAAGCAAGCAACAGCCCTCGCGACTTCAATTTCACTTAAATAACGCATTTTTGACTCAGAAGTATTGAAAAAGTCAAAACTGACTGTTTTACTGTGTCCAATGTCCAATTTTGGCGTCTACGATAAAAACGAGCAAACGAATCACTATAATTCCTTTTTCACTTTGTCAATAAAGGTCTAGAAAATAATATAACAAGAAAAAATTCTGTTTCCATCATTTTCTGGAAAACTTACAGGCGCTCAAAAAAGTGTTCCCCTAATTTTGTTGAGCAGTGTATTTGTCCTCATATTTTGTGGTCTGCGCATCGATCGCGCATTGCGATTTTCGGATCGGAGTCAATTGGAACAAGAGAACGCTTTCAATTCTCGACAAGTGCAGACTTGAATTTTTAATTAAGGTCGTTATGACATGGAAGTTTTCCAATTTGTAAATTTTCAAGTGATTAGGGGAAACTTAAACACGGTAGTGTGATAGTAAGATTTTTCCCAGGGTGTAAATCCAATTTAAGGCACTTTTGAATAGTTTTTCTTTCTGCCAATTAACATCTTATGGTAAGATTAGAAGGTCCTTATTCCACTTGTTTCTTTTCTAAGATAGTTGAATTTATTTAGGCAATTATCCAGTAGCCGAAGGAGTGGCATCTTATGGCATTAAACAAATGGTAGCTGGAAGAGTGGAAAAACATCCGGAACCTGATCGAATTTATAACGACGGGGGAAATTCCGCGGGCCGATAGTTTCCAGGCCAGGAATTTCAGCGCAGGTGTACGTATAGCGAGTACTTCGGATAAAGATAACCTACGTTCAAGGTTTGTGAGTCTACTTTTTTTCCTTACCTGCGTTGGGTTGATAAGTTCATGGAATTTCTAGAACTATACAAAAACGAATAACAGCAACTCGTTTAATTACGTAGTCATATTTATAACGAATTATAATAAATACTCGACAAAACTTTTTTGTATTTAGTTAAATATTTTAATTATAAACACTTTTGTTCAGATTTAATTCACTTTGTATTTGAGAATTTGTTAAATGGCCTGCGGGGTACGAGATATTATTTTCTGATTAGAAGTTCATACAAAAAGGGAGAATTTTGCGTATTATTATAATCATCCGTGCGTATATACCAATTATTTTGGGTAATTAATCTGGTTTTATGTATGCGAGGCCTCGAATATTCGACACTAGACGTGAAATCGGAGGTTTGTGTAGCATTTTTTTGAAGTGGATTAACGCTTCCTAGTTTACTGATCTACGCATGATTGTTTTCCCTAGCAATTTTGGTTTCAGCTGTTGCAAATTAAATCAGAGAAATGCGTATTGTGGTCCGTTCATTTTAAATTTGAATGTGAATTTATATACATATATATATACTTGGGGTGTGCTCCTGATTTTTGGTTATGATTTTGATGTTTCATATATATATTTGTATTTGTATTGATCAATGATATTTTTTTGTTGGATCATTATATTTTTGGGAACTGTATATTACAATTGTATTTTATTCTGTCTTGAACGATAAGTTTAAAATTTACCAAGCAAGGTAAGTTCGCATCCAGGAAGGTTCCTGTTTACCCTAAGTTATCTTCGAGGAGGAAAGTTTTTTTTTTAAACGGGTGGCGCCTAGGCTTACATCGAACTACCCTTCTTCGACTGTAGCTGGTCGAACCCTTGTCTTCGATACCTGGACCTTGTTTAGGAATTTGATGTTTGATAATTAGTGTGTGAAAAAAAATTTTTTTTTGTCGTCGCCGTCGTATAACTAGGCGTCACAAGGTATTTAAATTCCTGTGTGGTTTGAAAGTTATTTCCTCCTATGTTTACCTCTGGTTGCACTTGTCGTTGTCCACGTTGATTTACCATAAATTTTGTCTTCTGGTTATTGACTTGGAGACCGCATTGTTGTCCTATCGGCATCATTAGATTGTAGATTTCTCCTGTCTTCTGTTCTTCTTCCCAGGATGCATACATCATCAGCAAAGGCTATTATTTGATTTCGTCTCGTGTAGATTGTTGCCCCTGGATTTATGTATGTTCCTCGAATTATTCGTTCTACTACCAGATTAAATAGCACAGGGGAGAGCACGTCTCCTTGTTACAACCCTCTTTTAACCTGGAATTCGTTGAAGATTTTGTTCCCGATTTTGCATTTACACATGATTTCTGACATTGTCACTTTAATTAACCGTAAGTACTTCCTGGCTATACTGAATTAATGTAATGTTGCCCAGATTTGTTTGTGGTATATGCTATCGTATGCCTTTTTGTAGTCCACGAATAACTGGGCGATGTTGATATCAAACTTCCAGCATATTTCCAAAATCTGTCTTAACGTAAAGATTTGGTCCGTGGTGGATCGTTCTTTCCTAAAACCTGCTTGGTACTTCCCTATCAGTTGTTCTGCTAGGGGAGTTAGTCTTGCATTTACAACATGTGTAAATACTTTGTATGTCACATTCAGTAGGCATATTCCTCTATAGTTACCGCACTCTACTTTATCTCCTTGTTTGTGTATTGGGCACAGTAGCCCATATTTCCATTCCTGTGGGATTTCTTCCTTTTGCCATATTTTGGTAAATAATTCATGCACCGATTGTACAAGTTCTTTGCTGGCGTATTGTAGAAGTTCCGCTGGTATCTCGTTAGTTCCTGGTGCTTTATTTCTTTTCATGCGGTGTATAGCTGCTTCTACTGGTATTTCTACTTCCTGGTCTTCTTGGTGGTTTTCTACGTCGTCTTCTACTGCTTCATTTTCCTGTTGGTTGTCATCGCCATTTAGTAAGTCATTGAAGTGTTGGGCCCATCTTTCTAATATTTCTTTCTCCGTCTTTGCTTTTGCATATATTGCTTCTTGGCTGGAATACTTTGCCTATCTCCTTTGTAATTTTATGCATACATCTTGTTTGATTTTTGCTGTAATGTTCCTCAATTTCTTCTACTCTTCGATTTATCAACTCTCTTTTCTTTCGTCTGAGGATACTCTTGGCCTTATTTCTCTCTTCCCGATATTTGTTAACTTTACTTCTTGTGTTGATTGGCACTTCCATCCTTGCTTGTTTTCGTCTTTTTATGGCCTTCTTACATTCATCATCGAACCACTCCTTCCGCCTGATTGTCTTTTTCTGCCCACTGTTTTCTTGTGCTAATTCGGTAATTATTTCCTTGACTGCCTCCCAACCTGTTTCTATGTCTGCCTCCTCGTTCACATTTTCATTGTTTGTTTGCAGTTTGTTGTTGATCGTCGTCTTGTATTTATGGTGGCAGTTATCTGCCCGTAATTTGTCGGTATCCCATATTTTCCGTTTTTCACCTTGTTCATTGAATATCCTAGATCTTCTGTGTCTTATTTTAGCTTTTACTAAGCAGTAGTCAGAGTCACAATCAGCACCTCTTGGGCTCCTCACATCCATTAGGCTCGTAGCATATCTCCCGTTTATGAGCACTTGGGCAAATATTACATTTATTTACCTATTAGTGCCTTTCCTGTTAGTTTTTTTCGCAACAATGCTATTTGTTAATTAAAATACAAAATCGGCTTTATTTCTGAAGCAGTTCATTTGCGTTTGCTGATTCAGATTTTACGGTTTGGTTTGATAAGTCCTATAAGTGGGTAAATTATCCCACCTTTTTTAAACACTTTGTAACGAGCATTAGAAATAAACGAATATTTAATGCCATATTGCTGTTTAACCATAGTTTGAGAGAAACAACTAGAATCTTGGGGTCAGATAAACAGGTAAGACTTACACGTTCTATTTTATTAAACAGAACAGATGATATACTTATCTGATGTATCTGCCTATTTGATTTCCAAATTAAATTAACTTTATAAACAGTGATACTACGTAAGTATCCTTTATTCGACATATAATTCAGTTGCTAGTTGACGTAATCATACTAGTTGCTTTGAATCACATTTAATGTGTGAACACTTCATAATGATTTCCGTAGGTCGGATTCAAGTCGGGACTTCTGGCTGGCCATTGCGTAATAGGAATACCAACGTCGTGTAGGTATTCTTGCACAATTCTTGCTGTGTGGGGCCGAGCGTTGTCGTGCATTAATTGGAAGTTGTCTTCGATGTATGGGGCATATGGAACAACATACTGTTCCGTAATGTACCTGTGACTGTTTAACGTGCCGTTGGGGAAGATGCGTAGGTCTGTGCGGACCGTGAAAGATATGTCTCCCCATACCATCATTGAGCCACCACGAAATGCAGTCGTGTGGGCAAAATTGCATTGAGCATATCGTTCATTTGGACGTCTAAAAACTCGAATGCCCCTATCACAACTCTCCAAACAAAATCTGGTCTCGTCTGTGAACAAAATGCGTCTCCAATCTTCAGTTTCCCAATTGAAGCATTTTCTAGCAAAATCCAATCTGTGTCTGCGGTGGTCTGCAGTCAACTGCGGACCAGTAGCTGGTAATCTGGCTCTCAAATTTCCTTCCAGAAGACTTTCGCGAACGGCTACAATGCCAACCTGCATATTATGTACTGCTGAAAGTTGTCTTTGGAGGGCTCTTGTGGTGGTAAAGCGTTCTCTTAGTGCACGCATTCAAAGAAAACGATCTTCTACAGCGGTAGTAGCACGTGGTCGCCTGTCAAGTTCGTTAGTTTCTCTGAAACGCTGGATGATCCGAGAAATGGTTGTGTGGTTTAACCCAATCCTGTCAGCGATAGCGGGGAAGAATTCACTTCTTCGGACAAAGTAAGGGCTGTAACACACTCATCACGTCTTAAATGTCTTGAGATACGTTGCGTTTTAAATAAGACTGATCGTACAAGCAATTGTTTGATGACAGCTAAAAACGTAAAACGAAACTGCAAGTAAGCTGTAAATGTGCATGTAAAATTGTATAATTTTTTTAACAAAGTTAAAGATGTAGAAACAGACCAAGAGTAACATGTGTCTATCAGGTTTGTACCAGACATTCATTCCATGCATTTGGTTGAAGTAGATAGCGCACTACTTTTCGTTTATTAATTGGTGCGTTAATTTCTTGCAGCAGTGTAGTTGCTTATAACTCTTAATTTTTATGTGTAAATAGTTATAAGTGTAGAAGTATTCTTGTAAGGGAACAAATATGTTCTGTATATTATGTTCGGAGTCAGCAATGAAATTTAAATCATTGCAACTAGATCGATTTAGTTGGTTGCATTATGTCAAATAAAGGAATACTTACGTGGTTTCGATATAAAGATAAAGTGATTGTAAACTGTTGCCCTGCTGCTACAACTAATTAAACGCGAAAAAGTACTATAACATTGTTTTCTACTAATTACAGATATATCTGGGTCATGCTAGCAGAAACACACTGTATACTTAAAAAGTGCCTGCAATCTATCTATCTATAAATATTGTGTACATTCAGTAAATCCAATAAATGTATCGCCTTTGTATCAATTGAATCCCTACTAATTTAGGTATCCCAAATATTCGCAACTAACCTGAAATCTTTTCCATTGTAAAAATCCCAAGCCGAAGCATGGCAAATCACGTCACGGCCTGTCGGTTTTTCGATCATGGCCCCCGCAGTTACATTGTAAGACATGTTAGTTGACTCCAAACCCAAGGACTGATAAAATTCATCCGCGGTTTGGAACATCTTTAACGGCGTGTAACCGTGCTCCTTCAAAGCTGCCGTTACATCTACTTGGGGAGCATTCGGAAAAGGCTTCGCCAGATGTCCAATGTTGATCCAGGTTTGTGCCCACATATTCCCTATATTTAAGAAAATGTAGTTACCTGCTAGGAAATTGGCAGATATTTGGGTTTTATAGCGGAAATAGGTTTTCGCTGTGGTATTTTTAATTTCCGAACTTAAAAGAGGTGCATTACAAGGAAAATCGTACTTTAGAGGGTATATTATTATAAATTGGTAATTAGCTTTATCTGGCTGGGTAAAATACAGATACAGACCTAAAATATGAGCGGGAATCAGCCCATCTTTCATGTCGAGATAATCGCCATACTGTAACTTCAATTTATTGAAAACGTATCTATGAAGCTCGTCATATAAAGGTTTGACTTCTTGCCAAAGTCTGTCCAAATCGCTTTCGAACGTCGGGGATTCAAATTTGTTTCGCCACATTGCACCTTTGTCACTAAAATCTATAAAAGGAAGATTCTGCAGATTTGCATGTTAACGCGCTAAACTTCGAAATGCGGAAGATGAAATTGTAAAATCGTTTCCAGGCGAGATATTTTCTGAGGTGAATTTCAGCCGCAAAGCCCTGTCTCCCATACTCTCTCGCTTTCCAGCCGATTTTTCCTGGCAAACTTATTTTGGTTCTTGCGACAAATTAGTGAAAACATTTACTTACTGTTAGCTCGCGCTTCTTCGTTTGAAAGCTCCACGTAAGTTCCGTACTGATCTTTCATTTTACGGCCAGTTACATCGCGCCAAGCCCGCCATGCGAATAAAAGCTCGTCGTAATTTGTTGACGAGGCCATTATGGCTTCAATATCTGCAAGAAGCTGCTTTATATTTCAAAACATAAACTCTGTATCAGTTTAAGACACACGTTTAGGCTGAATTTGCATCGCTATCTGATTTTATTATACTTTAAGAAACGTACCTGGATCCAAACTCAAACCCTTTACGTTAACATCGCAGTTCATTTCCGAAAATGGGCAAATTTTAGCTTTACTGTAAATATTCATCATATTTGTTTGTATGTTGGTAAACTGAAAAAGTAGCAATCCTAGAATTTGGTTAAAGACAACATCCCACATAGGTACGATATCAAGCTAATTCTACAAGAATATACAGGATTAGGTAAAAGTACGGAACAAAGCAAATATTTCTATTAATTAATTTTCCACCTGAAGCTACCATAATGGATTTCCGATTTAACTAAAATGATATCACCTTTTTTATTAGAAATAGAATACTCTGTATAATTGTTGATATATCGGTAGAACTTTTCTTGTGAATTTAATGATATCAGGTTTGATGACTTTATTTTTAATAATTCTAGAGATATTGACCAATATCGTGTCGTTGCAGTTCATGATAACAGAACAATCTAACAAGCGGAAACAGTTTTGTAACCTCAAATTTTACTTGGTTTATGTTATGTGGTGTGTATTCGATTAACAGGCCAAAAGTATTTTGAACTTTTAGAAAATCAAATTGTTCCTGCTCTTAAAAAAGCGAAATGTTTCCAAATAAGTGGATACAGCGCAGGGGTTTTATTGAAAGGCCCGCTCGTTCTCCGAACCTGAATCCATTAGATTTCTTTATTTGGAGACATTTAAAATCTAAAGCGTATACCGAACGACCAAACAATTAAAACTCAAAATTGTTGGCAAAGTAAAAAGAATTTCTCCAGAACATCTATTACATTGTTAATATAACTGAAGGATTTGTATATAGATTTGGGTATTGCCAAGAAGTAAATGATGGTCATTTTGAGCACCTTCTCAAATGATATTATTTGTTTTTATTTGTTTGTTTTTTTTTGATTTGTTGTCATGTGTTGCTAAACAACAAAATAAGTTACGAAGAATTACTGTTTAGTGTTTTGTTCAACGTCTCTAGAAATATTTAAATTAAAGGCATCAAATCTTATAAATTGAACTTGTAAAAAAGAGTTCTGTCAAACATTGATACATTTTCCGGCTAAACCGGAAATCTTTTAAGCCGCCAATACCTTCATTGTAGCCACTGTATATCGGAACCTTCATGTAAACAGTTTTGTTGGAATTGCAATTGCCGTACTAGAGATATTTGCATTGTTCCGTACCCTTTATATTAAAAACTTTACCTACCTTACCATTTGATCTACGTTTAGCTTAATACGGACGTATTTTTTTTTATTTGGACATGTTTCCCATTGTTTGATATGAAAATACATTTAATAAATATAATCTAGCTTCAGATTTAAGATCGATACCTAAAATTAATCTATAATTTAAATAAACGTCCATAATTCTTAAACCGCAATGAGATTTTTCTTATTTGTTTTCTTTTAATTATCTGTACTATAGTGTATGAGAATATGGAGGATGCTACAGCTACAAAAGAAAACTGTAAACGATTATAGTAAAATCAATCATATCAGCAAAGAAAATTGGACAGCCTACTTAGAGAATCAGTATGCTCATACCCAACAACCAGTGTTGGGTAAGTTACTCTAAGGAAGTAACTAAGTAAGTTAATCAGTTACTCGGCAAAAAAGTAACTAAGTAAGTTACTAAGTTACAGAATTATAAAAGTAACTTGAATAAGTTACTAAGTTACCATAAAGTAACTCGTTATTTTTTAAGTTACCTTTTTTTAGGAGACGCTACTAATGTACATGAAATTACTACCAAGTTAATATCAACAGAAACCCACATTTATAAGCAATTGTTTATTAGCAAATATTCTATACGTGGGGGAAGGAACAGGCTTAGAGCTTAGAGGAGCTGGTTCAACGATGTTTTTGGGATTTTCCAACGATTCTATTTTATTTTTCGTTATTATTGAAATATAGAGACGGTGAATGTATTTTCTTCTGAATTAGACACCTCCAACCTGCGCACAGGAGTTAGGAATGTACTTCCCAGTAATCCGCATACCTGCTCAGAGAGCTTCTAGTTGTTAAAAGATTAAATATTACTGGAAAAAGCTGTCACCACCAAAATAGGATCCATCAAATATTATTTATTATCGACTAAGTACAAGAAGGTATTCCTGTGTTCCGTATTAGCATTTGCATACTAAAGCATTCGAAATTTCAACAAATTCTTCAGCTTCAGGTATAATTTCTTAAATACTACGCATTAAAAACCGAACATTTTAAAATATTTTATATTTGTAGCATGAAAATGTAACTTGTCATATTCAGTTACTAAAGTTACTAAATAATTGTAACGTTTTATAGTTACAATTACTGAAAAAACAAAAGTAATTAAGTTACTATTAAGTTACTGAAAAGTAACTAGTTACTAGTAACGAGTTACTTTTACTTAGTTACTACCCAACACTGCCAACAACTAACCTAACCATCATTCCAAACAATAACCACGTTAAAATATCACTAGAAAAAATAAACGAAAATATTCGTAAACTCAAAAACTATACGAGTCCAGGACCTTATTCAATCACAATAAACGACGGATACATACTGAACAGATACGAAAACTCATAGAAGATGCAAAGGCGCCGCTCCAATGGAAAAGTAGCATTACAATACGCATGCATAAAAAATGGGATCGTAAAACAGTAGTATCAACAATAGAGGAGTTGTTACGGGCCCAACGAGCTTTTTCGTCGACCCGCAACCGGATAGGTGGAAAAAGGCCTACAGCTTAGCTCAGAGGAGTAGGAGGGTTCACGGAAATCGCTTAAGGGAGGAAATCTTCCTAGTTGTGTATAGAGTGGGTCAAAATTAGCGGGCGCCACTTTCCAAATCCAGCTGATTGTAGGTTCTCGTGGAAGGCCGAGAAGCCAACAGCTTACGGGAATCGAACTCACCTTTATTGTGCCTCCCTTCTGTTTAGAAAGTTTTCAAAATTCATGCACTCACAAATATAAAATATACAATAATAAAAGATGTAATCAATTTTAAAACACATACAATTAACATTTTGAGAGTAACTGACGGTACAAAAAAAATATGACAGCAAGTAGTAATATTTTACTCAGTACAAAAATCGGTTAAAAGGAACGTTCGATTAAGGGAGAGCTGGCCGTCCATGGCTTGCTGTATTTAAAATCTTTCAACAAATCTACGTGGCCAGTGGCGTCTGAGTTTACAAAAATAATACAGTATGTAATTTCTTTCTACAATTAACAGCAAACAAAAAGAAAATAATGACAAACGACGAATGAGGGTCACTTGTTGTCGCATTAAAAAAAAAGGTTCAAACACTTAGAATTTTGCAAGTTTACGCGTAAGAAGGTTTTTTTCACAACACAAAAAGCTAATTCCTTTACCTTGAATTTCGGCGAATGGAATCAATAGCGAAGTAGGCACAATTCTGGGGTTGTTTTCCAGATCCGGTATAATTTGGGGTATTTTCAGGTCCGGGAAGAGGTAGACGACATCTTCAGAAAACCTTGGGACAAATTTTCGTCGCAGCAACGGCACAGGTACAGGAATAACGAATGGGCTCGATACTAATCCGCCAAGGGCGATCGGAAAATTCGTAATGAATTGCCTTCCTAGGGTTGAAATCCAGCGTATTTTTTTTTCAATCCGACACTTGTCGATATTCTGTTCACCCCACGGTGATACAGCGATACGAAATTACGCGATGGATACCCATCGAAAACATAAGCCGCCCCCGCCGAACCTAATTTCTTAGCGGACCCCGTAGATGGAATTGGTAGACCAGAGTCGCGAAGATGTTAAGGCTGGCTGAAGAGCTAAACGTGCTACGTGAACATGCGTTGGTCGAAAATATTACGCCATCTTGAGAAATATGATGAAATTGTTCTGGAAAGATCTAAAACGTAAATTCGCAGAAAGCGTCCAGGATCAGGTGCAGACAAAACATGAATCGGCAATTTCGGCTTACAAAGGGAAACTTCAAGACTTTGCGGAATTGGCCCCTCATACTCAATCTTAAAAGAAAAATAACGGAAACTGTAATCAACATAAGAAGATGGCAATTAAAACAGAATTTTAATTCCTATGAAGCGGCAATTAAAGTATTACTCAAATCCAGGCAGAGTGGCACATTTTCAAATAAACATAACAGAGTTAAGCTCCTCAACACTAGTGCCAACTTATTTACATTAGCAATTCGAGATTTGGTGCAAGAAGAAACAGAAATAGCAGAAAAACAACGGCGGTTCCCAAAAAAATATAGGCACAACAAATTAAGATATACTAATGGTATCCTAGTTAATGTAAATGTCTGTATTCAAAGTGTTGCTAAAGCCAAAAAAACAATTTATACAAGTCAGAGCATATTATGTAAACGGAAAGTATTTCATCTATGAATGTACACAATTACCTACACATAAAATTATTACATGAATTAAATAGTAAATCTTTGTATCTCAGTATAAGATTTTTTTCCCATTTATACACACTAGCGTCCCCCCCTCCGTCGGAACCGCTTTCGCATTGCTTCAGGGGGTGCGGGAGTCCCTTACATGGTATGCATTCATGCAACATGCACCCTAAACGTAACTAATAAGAAATGTGGTCGTCTCAGCCGGGGTTTGACCACGCGGCCGCGTTTCACTGTGACCTCGACTGACAGCGAGTATTCGCACTTTCCCATCGAGGTCCCTAGTGTACGAGATTTATTAAAATATGATTGTAACACAGATACTAAATCTTACTAAAAAATCAACATACAGTACTAGAATCACAAAATATATCTGGAATTTAGATTAACTGGATCTAAATACGACTTAATACTCACTCCAACTTAATCTAAAATATTCTTTTAATGGAAGTTATTCAAGAGAAGCTTTAAAAGAATAAATAAAGAATCATCAAAAAAACACCAACTTACAATTTTTGTATTTACGATCTAGTTCACTTAAAAATGAAACAATTAAATGCTTGAGCTTTCTAACGTATAACTCAGGAAGCACTTCAAAATGACAAAGAATGTTTGTAGTTTGCTTAGATCAAATAATTATTGCATTTCTGTATAACCTCAATTATTAATACAAAAACGACAAGTTGATGTTGCAATACCCACTATTTAAGTAAATGCATGCACCATTATAATAAGCTTACGTATATATTATCAAAGAAGAAAAAAAAAGAAATGAATTCTTTACAGAATAACACCAGGATGTTTAAATTATCATTAAATATTTTTGAGGTTATGTTGTTTCCCCAACAAAAAAAACGTGAAACGTGAACGCGAAAACTTCAACATGTATCTAACATTCGTTTTAGGGTTTTCCAGCTGGATAAAACTATTTTAGAAATTGATAATTAAAACTGGAATCTTGTTCTCTATTTAATGCTACATTAAAAAATACTTTGAGAAGTTTCAGTAATCTCTTCTGTAAAATGTAAATTTTGTAAAATCTGAACGCATATATCGTTTAAATCACATGCCGGACGTACACCGAAGTCCCGGACAGAGCAAAATAATATGGATAAACAGAGCGCCGTCGATACTATCTTCCCAGATGCTTTTAAATGAGATATTTTCTAATATCCATATCGATTACAGACATCACATCATTTATTTGTTTACTTTAATCAGTTTTTAAATTAAATTGGGATTCTTATTTGCTTAGTACATTTGGTACATCTATTAACGACTTTATGAAACGAGCTCAAACTCAAACATAGCGTTATTTTGCCTTTGCTACCGCGAAATTTAGTTTTTATTAATATCAATAGGATTATTAATTTATTTCCTCAGGTTTGTTCATATATTCGAAATAATTTTTTTGAAAGTCGTCACATATGGTGTTAACTAAAAACTGATTAAAACAGAAGCCCTAAAAAGATATTTTAATATGGGTATATTCAGGGAGACCTGTCTATTATAATAATTATCCAAGTATACATTTGAATACTTCAGATAACCAAGATTCAAGGATTTGAGTAAATTCATTAATTCGAATTATAAATTTTGACCTATAAATTGTACCTCTCAGTTTGTGTTATTGACAATTTATTTTATAATAGACTAGTTTCTTACCTTGAGAAAGTTTTTCTCGTCTAAAGCAGCTTTTCCCAATTCTTTCAGCATCATGACCTGTCGTTGAACATTGACGTCTAGATACTGGGAAGGTACAAGATCTCGAAAATGTATTTTCCAATATTCTTTGTCGAATTTCGCCTCTTCTAATCTTGAGTTTATCTGTGTGTTGGGGGCGAACAACTAATATGAGATTAATTTCGTTTTAACATTATCTTTTACCTTCGCTTTTTCCTTTTCTTTGTTGTTAAGATCAAGAGAGTGTTCCCATTCTGTCCTAACGTGATTGTTGCAGATTTGTAGGGCTTTCGGTTCGTAGTCCGTTAACAAAAATCTTATCAAGTTGGTTTCATCAGACAATGTATTTTTGATGGAGTTTTTGTCCGTTTCAAATGCACTGCATTTGCCACATGTTACTATAACGACTGCCACAAGCTATAACAATAATATGCGTCACATTTTATATACTGCACTTAGATTATATATATGAAATGTGTTATATATTATACTTATGAAAATTTTGAACTCCTATCCAAACCTACAAAATGGTAAATAAAACTTACCAGATCGAAATATAAAAGCTGCATTTCTGTATGAACTGTGGCCCTCCACTAACACATCAGTTTACATATTTCTGTTAGTCAACGGTATTTATTTTGCTGTGCCTACAAAAGAAAATGAGGCCGACAGCGTTGCACAAAAATGCTAATATAGGTGTGTACATCATTTTGCAATTAATCAAATTAACTAGTTTTCAATTCATCTTTTGTAATGTACTGTATTTCAAAACAACGGTGATGGAAAGATGATTTAACAAAAAAGAAATACATTTGACAATCTGATTTCATATTATTATCCCAAGGCAAGCTAATACCATTTGCTACGAGTAATGGTTTTTAAATGAAATTTTCTGTAAGTCTCCTTGACTGATTGTCTATAATAATAATAATAATTAATATGTGCTCATAAAATAGCAGATTATGTAGAAAAGAAACTAGAAATAGTATTACTAGAAACATCAGTTACTTGACAAATTTGCATTTTTTTTTTCATCGATTTTTAAAATAAATATTTCAGTTTCACCAAGTCGTTAATGCTTAATATAATTTAAAAAATTAATTGTCTTATGTAAGGATAGTTTTGTTGCGTTATCTCTTACCTAGATACAGGGTGTCCCAACTAAAACAGTTCATCCGGAATAACCTTGTAAAATCGGCGAGACAGTCAACAATAGTTTAAAGGGAGGCATCTGTTTTCGTGTAGGTCATCTACCCTACTTTATTCCCCTAGTCCCCTCCCCTTCACTACCACACCCAACATTTTAAACGATAAGGGGTGTCTAGTGGTAGTCCATTTGAAAAGTTTTACTGCTCTTTTCACAATCTGAATTTTTTTTTTAGTGTGTTGATTCGTTTGTGAGAAATGGTCTATTAAAGTTTCGAATGCGCACGTAAACGTTTAAATAAAAAATTTCAGGTTATATTAAATGTTCAAAGTAGCCACCAGCAACTTCTATACAATAGTACAATCGATTTTGAAAGCAACTTCGTAAATTAATAAAATTTTGGGTGTTAATTAATGACACTCCTGGTTAACCTGGCTCTTAATTCTTACGAAAAATCTGTGTAGAATTCTAGGTAGAATTTTACTACTAGAAGAGGCCGTCCTTTACTGGGGGTGGTTTCCCACCCCTACTTAAGTAGTTTGCTCATGCATCTGAGGGAGCACAGTCACGAGTAGCCACTCAGTGCTTGAGGAGTTCTAACGTAGTTAATGTTAATAAATGTTATACAAACAACCGAGTGTTTCTGTTGCGTTACATTTCAATTAAACAGTTTACATCTATTGGTCCTTCGAAACAAGGCTTCGAAACCCAACATTTTGGTCCGTTCAAGCCGGATACAGCGAATTATTACAATTATAAATCGAAGAAACAGCGCACGGAAAAACCCGAGGTAAACTTCATTATCAGCACATCAGCTGGAAGTTACCTGTAATCATCACATCAGCTGCGAATACAAGGATTCCTCAGCATCATCAGCACATCAGCTGGAAATACAAGGATCCCTCAGCATCATCAGCACCATC
>JABXWE010022008.1:0-26611 GCA_014611495.1 Limonius californicus | reverse complement strand
TATCACTTATGGTTTCCGAGATATTAAATTAAAATCATCTTTAGAAGCTGGCAGTTAAAGGGCTGTACCTCCCTTAATACACACTTTTTCAAAAAATTTTATTGATGATTTTCGTCTTTATTTTTCTTGTTTTATATGCTCTCAAACGTTGATTAACTATTATAGAAACACGTTGTATATTCAAATAGTGCCATTAATTAAATACATTTTTACTTAAAGGTTCAGGAAACAACACAGTTTGAATATTTTGTAATTTCTGAAGATATTAATTCGAAATTTATCTTCCCGCCGGGCATCACATTTCGGTGGCCTTCAGGAAGCGATCATAAAGGCTATAAATTTAATTTAAAAGACAATACTCAGTAATGCAATGCTCACTTTTAAAAAGCTCTACACGATTTTAATTCAGATTGAAGCAGTTGTTTATTCCATACCCATTTCCCCATTATTTGTTGATCCTAATGATCCAAACCCTCTACCTTTGTACATTTCTTGATCATGAGAAGTTCTGGGGCTGTCCCAGAGCCTAAATACATTGAGGTGACGAAGCACTTTTGGAAGCGTTGTTCCAATGAGTATATTGATGAACTACAGCAACAAGCAAAATAGCAACGGTACCAAATAAGACAGCAAGGTTGGTCATTCTTCGTGGAGACAACATTTCACCATTAAGGTGGCATCTATATTGGATTGTAGACCTCAATCCTGATTTCGATGTGATGTGTGTCGCAAGTGTAGAACAAGCTCGGGAACATATGAGCGTTGGGTAGCCAAAATTGTGCCCCTATAGTGAACTCTAATTATGTGTAGTATAATTGGTGAAATATATTAAATATTTTATTTCATAATTATATTTGTTGATGTCTAATAGTTGTAGTTAGTATTAGGTTACATTTTGCCTTTGTTTTGATCCAAGGCATGTATGTATGTTTATTGTTTTGTTAAGGATATTTTTCGTTTGTAATCGTTTCGCTCTGGGGGGTTTAGATCCCACTTGGTGGACAACTTAGATAGTGGTGTCCGCCCCTTTGAGTTCAACTACTCTAAGAAGAGGTGAAAAAACTGTTACCTTGTGCATTCTAGTTGTGTAATTTATATTAAATAAACAAAAGTTTTTAATTATAAACAATGATTTTTCATCAAATTGCTTTTAACTTAGCAAGAAACATGTAAATACGTATGAATTTTAAAACATACAATATATAACATGGAGGAGGAATCATCATGACTCATGGTAACTTAACATAAGGTAACCTTCCCCATTCAATCCCTTAGTTTCTATCTGTCCCAATAATAAAACTTCAAATGGTAGCACAAAGCAGATTGTAAACTGTTACAGGCAGGAAAGATGGAAAAGACCTACAACTTAACTCAGAGGAGTAGGGGTGGTTCATGGGAAACGCTTAAGGGAGGGAAATCCAACGTAGTTGTGTAGAGGGTAGGTCAAAATTAACGGGCGCCACCTTCCAAATCATAGCTGATTGCAAGTTCTCGTAGAAGGTCGAGAAACCAGCAGCTTACCGGAATCGGATTTACCTTTATTGTGCCTCCTCATGTGTATAAAGCTTACAACTTTCATGCACAATACAATAAAAGTACATAGAAATAAAAGATATTGTGAATGTTTAGACAAATGTAGTTCTATTATTTGAGATTGGTGACACATAATACAAAAACAAAGATTCAAAATGATAATAATTATGGTTTAACACAAGGGTAGATGCAACGTTCAAACAAAAGGCTCGCCGCCCCTGACTTGCGGTGTTTACTTTACTAACCACACAGATGTGCGCAGCCAGTGACGTTCGAGTTTACAGAAATTACAATTTACAATTACACTTTACAATTAACAAATACTGGCAACTGGGGACCGAAGGTCGCTTTGCGTTACGTCAAAAAAAGGGGTTCAGCACTTTAAACCAATGAAATGAATCTCGGAACAATTTTTCACAACACAAGCAACAATTTATTTTACCTTAGTTTTCTTCGGTAGGAAGCAGAGAGAAAGAGGCAGGCACAATTTGAGGTGTTCTTAGGTCCTGAAGAAACAGACAAAACTCGCAGGCACGCCCCTGAAGAGTGGATCACGATGGAGACAACGGACCAAGACTTTCTTCGAAGAAGAAAATGAGGTGAACTTCAGGAGCCAGAATCTCCGCCGCTGTACGGGATTATCACTTGCAACGGCTTAGTGGAGGAATTCGCAGGGTTGGAGGTTTTAATCCGACACAAGTCGAGAAAACAATTTCACTGAATTGTCTTTATAAAAAGCTGATACACTGCTAATATTTTTAATACGACACAAGTCGAGAATTTTTCTGCCAAAGGCATGAAAACAACATGATATTTTAATTTGGCAGATTCGCTGCCATAAATCTCCTTCTCAAGAAACCACGTGCGTTTAGCCTCAGAAGCTTGCCCTGGCTCTTTTTATCTTTATCTGTCGTCGACACTGAGATATTAACGAGCAACCGGGTCGAGCAAAGACGTTAAATCGACATTCTGCAGACAAAAAATTCTAAGAACTGTTTTCGGTCGGCGCTAAAGTCTAAACATGCACGACAAGCGTTCGCCTTTCGGAAGCTTCGCAAAAGTGACCTCCCGTAAATTAACCTTTGAAGATAATAAAATAGTAATCGACGAAAGAACGGCAATTAAAATAAACCTTTAATTCATATCAAGCAGCAAAACTAAAAGAACGTTACAAAACTTCTAATTTAATAAAAAAAAAAATGGTAACATCCACTTTCTGATACGTCATTGAAAAGCTCCTACAAAATGCAATTTGGTTCTAGCAAACATTTTTTGCCTAGGCATTAGGAGGAATGAAAAAATTAAGAAATAAAACTCGAACAGATTTACAAATGTTCAAAATGATTTCGATTATTCTCTGCAGTCTAGGCAACAGTACAGTCTACAATCCTCTCCACATATTCTGGAATAATTGTTGCGAAATAGCTAGGAACTCCTGAACTATTCCTTATCGCAGTTGTGCGATAGACTAGGATTTAATTTTGCAGACAACTGATTTTAAAAGACCCCGTAGAAAAAAGTCTAATGGGGCTAAAGTCTTGAGATCTTAGGGACCATTCTGTTTTTCTGGAACAAGTCAGGTAAAAAATGTTACTATTGAATAGTATTTTGTAGGAGCTTCTCAATAAGCCCTCACAAGGTGGTTGATTTCAATTGACTTGTTTTGATTGAGGTAGCTAGAGTCTGAGAGGTTGAATGGAGAATGGTTTTGTCGATCCAGTTTTAATCAAAATCGGATAATTATTCCGAAGTTACGGCTCATATTTAAGTTTAGCAATTTAATTCCTGTATTAACGCAACAATGGAGTTGCCTGAATTTAAACCAAAAGTAAAACATCTTGTAATACTTCACAGATTTATTAATAGACGGTGGTCAATCGAAGATCGAACAGCTGCTATTCTCCGTTTCTGTTAATCGTTATGGAGCATGGGGTGAATAATAAATTTTGTTATAAGTTAGGCAGAACTCCAACACAAACTTTTGAAATATGTAAACGGTGTGAGGTAATAACACCTTAAGTAGTATTAGTGCGTTTAAATGATTTGAACAATTCAAAGATGGACGTGATGATGTTTACGATGACGCTAGAAGCGAACGTTCATCGATTGTATTGTTTGGTAGATCCGTTCCATTACTTTAATTCGTAAATAGTGCATCTTACGCCATCTTTCGGTTACCGCGAGAGTTGTCACTGTTTGGACTGTTTTCATTAGCGAGCGCCGCGCGCCGGCTAGAATTCTCGAGGCGGACTCTTCTAGGGAATTTCAGAAAATATTGGCTTCAGATTTGCCTGCAGGGTTGTTTTTGGACTGGCTTATTTTTTCGCTTGGTCAAAGGATTCCTTCCTAGTCGCTTGTGGCCTGCAGCCTTTTCGTGCTCAGTGAAAATAGGGCGCGGTTCAAATTGCTCTTGTAATTTAGTTTTCGTTCCGTTTTCTCGTAATCAAACTGGGCGATAAAATCGGATTACATATAAACTAGAGTTGAGAATACTCTTGTAATTTGATAAAATTACATTAACCCCGTTACCCCCTTTAACGTTCCTGTGAAGATTCGCCGTTTCAACGAACACTCTGTGCCTCAGTGTATCGTTTTTGGTGCCCAAAACAATAAGTTTGTCGCCATTTCTTCATCGTTCGGGAAAAATCTCTATCGTGACAGTGATTATTTGTTAGTAAAGTAGTTGAATTTGTGAAAAGTTAACATAGTGTTACGGGCCAAACGAGCTTTTTTTTAACTGCATCCAAATCTATTGAGTAAAATATAGCACACAAATAGTACAATTTACAACAAGCAATAAAAAAACTACAGGCTAAACAAAGAAGTGTTGGGATGTCCAAACCAAAGAGCTCGCCGCCCCTGGCTTGCGGCATTTACTTTAATGAACAGTTCTACGCAGCCAGCGACGTTCGAGTTTACAGAAATTAATTAACTTTAACCTTAACGAGTAAGTAAACGCTGGGCAACTGAAGGTGGCCTCACTTTTAATATTACAAGGGAATTAAACTGTTCTATTTCTTAGTTACCAACGAAGCACTGGTAAATATGGGAAAACAATCACTATATAGTACATTAGCAAGTTTTACCTTAGCTTTTGTTGGTAAGGAGTAGAGATAGAGGCACAATTTGGAGTATTCCTAGGTTCTTCGAGAAGCAGACAAAAAAATCGCAGGCATGTCACTGAAGGCTGGATCACGATTGCACCAGCAATCGCCAAGACGTTCTTCGGGAAACAAGAAATTTCTTGCAGTCCGGAACTAAATCTTCGTTGAACGAGGTTTGAAAGCGGCAACAACTTAATGAGTATTCACAGGGTTAATGGCTATAATCCGACACAGGTAAAGAAAACAATTTCACTAAATTGTCTTTGCTAAAGCGCTATACTCTGCTAATATTTAGTCCAACTCAATGTCGAGAATATTCTACCTCAGGCAAGAAAATCGATACAGTAACGTAAGTTAACAGTAGCGCTGCCAAAAAGAACTCCGGCTCAGAACCACGTGCGTTCACCCTGAGAGGCTTGGGCGCACTCACTTTCAGTACTTGTCGTCGGCGGTGAGGTCTTAACGAGCAACCAGGTCGAACGGAGATCTTAAGTCGACTGTCGAAAAAAACGAATGCAAATATCCAGCAGCTGGAGTATTTCACCGTATAACGAAATATGTTGCAAGACTTCTAGAACAAAATATTCCACATGGAATTTCCGGGGAGAGTAGGACTTTCAAGGTTATTCTGCAGACAAAGGATTCTAAGAACTGTTTTCGGTCGGCGTTAAAGACTAAATATGCACGACAAGCGTTCGCCTTTCGGAAGCTTCGCAAAAGTGACCTCCCATAAATTAACCTTTGAAGATAATAAAATAGGAATCGACGTAAGAACGGCAATTAAAATAAGATTTGAATCCGTAAGAAGCGGCAAATTTAAACAAACGTTACAATAGTTTTATTTTCATTGAATCAGGTAACCTTTTGTTGCCAATTGTTTAGTAATTTAACGATTAACTTTGCGCATATCATCCCCTTTGTGGCCCCTTGTGTAAATATTTAAAGTATAGACGAATAACATTACTATCACAACTACAGGTAGCACAAAGCGGCTTGGAGCGTTCTTGACTAGAAATATCTTTAAAAAATAAGATAAGAAACTAGAGGATAAAGTACAGAACAAAACTTATAGATGTAGCGGAAGCTGTGGTTAAAATGAGGCAGGCAGTGCAAGTCACTTACCGGAAATATCATATGGCAGATGATTCTTGAATGTAAACCGAGAGTGACAAAGAGAAATAGAGGAAGACCACGTAAAGGCAATAGCTAGTCAAAATTGAACGAGGTAGGCGAGGAATAAAAAATATGCTAAAATATTTTCTTAAATGTGAGCAAAAGGAAACCAATAAATTTTTCAGTACAATTAGTAGAAGATATGTAGTAATTTATTCATCAACACTATGGAAGTGATAATGTTTATAGTTTTCCAGAGGATAACGAAACAAAATTTGACTAAGAATATCTCTGAAACTACCAAACTATTATTTATTCAGTATTTCAAAGAGAATATCGTGCTGTTTTTACATAATTATAGATACATCCTGTATATCCATATAGCATGCCAGAAACGGAAGGCATAACAAAAAGTTAATTATGCTGTCGAGTCCGCCATGGTCTTTTACAATGCGGTATAATTTTTATGAACACATCTACAACGGAAAGTAAAAAAATGTTAAAACACACCAGATGCATATATATTACATATTTCTTCAAAGAGAGCTTCTCATTATAAATAGTTTTTACATAAAGTTGGTGTCTAAACTAATAATAACAATGGTGAGGCTCTACACCTCATGAATTAGTTTGCCTCCAAGGCGTAAAGTCAGAGCTCCCGATCCTTGTTCTCACACCCGGTTGTCGCGTGACAAATTCATGACACATTGTGATGTGGTGAGCTTCACGCATTGAATAAGCGCTTAATTACCCCTTGTTCATTCGAACGCAGATACCCAATTTTTTAAAGCAACTGGGTAGGCATGGAGTTAAGGAGTTGAATTGCCGACCTTCCGCCTGGAGGACAGTGCTCTAATCACCGAATCACACTGGCTATGTGTCTATACCAATATCTTGTTTTATTTATTTAATATTTAACTCTGGGTATCACTTATGCAACCCCATATCTTTAGAACATGACCTAATTATATGTCACTGAAAATAACTATGATATGCATTGGTTGATTTGCTGGCATAATTATTTTCCAATACTACAACACTGTAACAAATCTGTGCAAACACCAAACTTTCTCTCGGATGCAAGCTCAACCAAAAACACTCCTGTTGCAGCAACTAGCCCAACTAACCACCAAATAAATACACCACTTAAATGGTCCAAAGTAACATATACAGCTGAATCGTCATCTGCGGCGGCATAGCGCAATTTACTTGCTTTTGCGTACAAGTATTCGTAAAACCCGCTCTCGACTATCCTTCTAGTAAGCTCGTTCATGGTACCCATTATATAATGTCCTTTCCTCATGCCAAACGAAGGTTCCAGTTCCATTAAACCCGTCGCGTGGGATATTATGTCCACCATAAACTTTTCTGTGGGATGAATGCTCAAGGTTCTTCGAGCAATAGGAGTGAAGACAGTGCGATCATATGCAACCATAAAAATGTTGTGCGTAAGGTTGGTATAGGTTAGATTTAAACGTGGATTAGGTAGCTCGTTACTACGATTTACATTAGGTATCTTGTAAGATAGGACAACCAGGTACATCAGATTTGTTCGCCCGATGTCTTCCATAGTGCTAATTGGACGTTCGTGCTCGGGGTGCATCAGGACGCTTACCAATCTGGCTTGAAAGCAACAATTTATTATTATACAAAATAATAAATAAACTAACATCACCATCCGCAAGATGGTCGAGTTTGGTACAATGTTCTCCGATCCGGAAAGCAAAAGCCTCCAAACGGATAAACAGCATCTTAGGAAATTTTTAAATGGTTTTCTATCCGGGGTACGACTTGCTATTGCCCACCAAGTGGTTACCATGACGCAGAAAACAGTAATGATGGCAATCCAAACTGGCTTCTCGAAAACGGCAATGACTATTCTTAGGCTGTTAAAAATCTTCAGCGGCTTCGGTACAATTAGAACGTTGTGATCACTATAGAAAAGGTTGGTTAAGTCGTATTCTTGGTAAGAAAATAGTGCTCGATATACCATCGCCATTAAAGTTATATCCTCATTGCGGTCGTACATGACATCCTTTGGGTTTTCTGTATTCGTAACAGATGTGTTTGTATTGAGAAATGTTCCGACTAGCTTCATTAACCCTATCAGGATTGAGTAAGTGCCACTTACTTTCGGATCAGGATTTATATTGGGTGGTGTTATAAGTTTGAGGGTACAACCGTTCATGTTCCTGAATGTTTTATAAAACTTAACAGTAGTGCTTTGATTGCATTGTTGGACAGTATCCAAACGAGAAGTTTTAACGCATTTCGTACCGCTTCCAAATGGGTTAGACATGTAAAGCCTGACCCCATCATGGTTCGATAATAAAATAACGTTTACTATATCAAAACCCCAAAGTATCTCGAAGAAGCGTTCCAAACCACTTGAAGAAGTCGTAGTAACCACCACGTATTTACCTCTGGGACTTTCACTGGGGTTCCAGATGGGACTTTGTATAAGTTTGATGATAGTTTCTTCCAGTGATACAGCATCTTCAACATAAATAATATAACTGGTAGAGAACTTCAGCGATAGTTTGATGGGTTTATCAATTCTTGCTATTATTCGTGGATTCCTGCTTGGAATTGGGATGTCTTTAGAACACTTGGAGATTAATACCAAAGTTTCTTCAAAGGAGTGCAGTTTTCCAAGTAAATTTGAGATGCAGCGTTCAAATTCGGTGGGATTTGACGATAGAAGGTGCCGGTGCAATTGTCCACTGCAGTAACTGTATTTGTACCAAATTATCACAACGACAACCAGCATTCGTTTCGCACAACTGATGTGTAGTGTTGTTGAAAAAGACATTTAATGTAATAAAATTGAGTTAGGTTAATATTAATACCTTTGTTCAACTGCGCTACGCGGTGTCGATTTTTTCAAGAAAACCAGGGAACCCTGCACATCAAGATATAATAATAGAAACCGATATAAGAAATTTTCTATTAAGTCAACAGTATCGATTATATTTATGAGCCTGAAATGTGCTGGCTTTAAGTGAAAGATAATGCATAGTTTAGTTAATACATTATTTATTATTTCCATTACGTAGGCACTACAAAAATAATAAATATACAATTTTTAAAATACAGAAAAATTGTATCAAATGGTAACTCCGACAGAAAAAAGGTCGAAGAAATACGTTGCCTAAAAACGTGTTGAGTAGAATAATCTACAATGGAAAATAATTCATCATCAATAATTCAATGAGGTAAATTCTAAAATAAGGACACTTAAACAAAATTATTGGGACCAATTCTCAGCACGCATAGAACATGATGGACTAACAGATTTGGCGATTCATAAGGAACCAAAAGACAGAAATATCAGAATACATCGAAACTCAAAAAATCACACAAGAGGAATGGATAAATTACTTCACCCACCTGTTCGATGTGGAAGACCACAGAAATGAACACATAGAAATTGAAAACGCAAATGAAGAGAACGTTGTAGTAACTCCAGAAGAGGTAACAGAAACCATTAAGAAATTAAAAAGCCGAAAATCCGGGAGAAGACGGAATTTACAATGAATTATTAGAATATGGAGGAAATACACTCATAGAAGAAATTGCTAAACTTATACAACAAATGATCCGCGAATATAAAGTACCAAGAGAATGGAAAAGTAGCATACTGATCCCAGTGTTCAAAAAAGGCGACAAGATGAAACCTGGAAACTACAGAGGAATAAACCTCTTGAACACAACACTAAAACTAACAACAAAAATTATAACAAACAAATTAAATAATATATTAAAATGGGTAGATGAACAACAGGGATTCCATAGTGGCAGAACAACTGAAAATCCCTAGAACTTAATAAACCAGCTTACATGTTCTTCGTTGATTTACAAAAAGCCTTCGACAATATTCAGCTGCACGATGTGATAAGAATACTAAACGACAGGCAAATACCAAATGCAGGGATTCTTTAAGCTTTAAGCTTTATTTAATCTGATACTGGACGAAATTATAAAGGTCGTAAAAACAAGTAGGGGATATGGGGACACGAAGAATAAACATAGTATGCTATGCGGACGACGCTGTACTAGTTGCAGATACTGAGGACCATCTACAAAGAATGCTATACCTTTTCGTTAATACCTGTAAGACATTTAACCTAACCATCGCTATCGACAAAATAAAATCAATGGTGATAGCGCAAGACCCAGTAAGATGTAAATTGGTGGTAAATGATAAAATTATACAACAAGTAATGTAAATACAGTATCTCGGAATGGCATCCGAAGAAACTAATTCCGATTCAGCGGATATATTTGTCCTAATATCTTCTACGTCCTGAAACTCTTTCCCTATAAAAAATGTTTTTATTTTAGGAAAAAGAAACCAATATACTGCTACCAAGTACCAAGGGCCAAACGAGCTATGTCGTCGACCCGCAACAGGAAAGATGGAAAAGGCCTTCGGCTTAGCTCAGAGGAGTAGGGGTGGTTCACGTAAAACGCTTACGGGAAGGAAATCACACCAAGTTGTGCACAAAGCAGGTCAAAATTAGCGGGCGCCGCTTTTCAAATCACAGCTGATTGCAGGTTCTCGTGGAATGCCAAGAAACCAGCAGCTTACGGGAATCGGACTCACCTTTATTTTGCCTTCTCCTATATGTAAAGCTTGCAAAGTTCATGCACACAAAGATAAAAATACACAAAAATAAAAGATATGGTAAATTTCAAGACAAATGTAATTCTACTGCTATTTGAAATTGGTAATACACATAGTACAAGAAAAATATCCAAAACGGTAATAATTGTAGTTAAAACACAATGGGAAGATTGAAGATAGGCTCACCGCCAGTGGCTTGCGGCATTTACTTTAATGAACAGATTTACGCAGCCAGTGACGTTTGAGTTTACAAAAATTAATTACACTTTAACCTAAACGAATAATGAAACATTGGGCAACGAAGGTTGCCTCACATTTAATATTACAAGGAAATTAAACTGTTCTATTTCTTAGTGTTTAAAGAAACAGGGAAAAACAAACACTGTATAGTGTATTGGCAAGTTTTACTTTAGATTTCTCTTCGGTACGGAGTAGAGAGAGGCATAATTGAGGTGTTCCTAGGTTCTTCGGGAAACAGGAAAAATTCGCAGGTACGCCCTTGAAGAATGGATCACGAGAGAGACACAACGCTATGGCCAAGACTTTCTTTGACGAAAAAAAGAAAAACGGAAACTTCAAATGCCAAAATCTCCACCGCTGCACAGGACGACCACTTGCAACGGCTCAAAGGAGACTGTCACGGGGTTGAAAGCTTCTATTCCGGCACAAGTCGAAAGAACAAATTCTCTGAATTGTCTTTACAAAAAGCTGACACTCTGCTAATATATTTAATCCGACACAAGACGAAGATTCTTTTGCCTAAAAAGACAAAAAACGAAACGAAAACTCTGGTAGAAGAGAGCAGCCTACAACCAGGTTACTAAATATCGCATCCGTTCACTCCCAGAGGCTGGCGTACACTAACTTCCCTCTGCTGCAAAAACTCCCACCCAACGAAATTGTTCTAGAACAATCTTCTTGCACACGTGCCTTCCGGCGAATCTGCAGGCGCAGAGTTCCAAGAACTGCCTTTTGTCGGCATATACAGACTTACACAAGTACTTCAAACGGAACAGATGGGAACTTTCAAAGCCTAAGCGGCAAAACTCAAACGAACATAACAAATAACGCCATGTTGTCTGAGAAATGACTTCACAATCAATGCAGAATGGACAGGTACATTGCCATACAACAAGCACCCGCTACGCTTTCTTCGAAATGTGCTGCAACAATTTCTTTATCACTTAAACGTATAATTCGCTATTTACTGTTCACATCCTATTTATCGTAAAATGTAATCAATGTGGTTTGGATTCTGGATTTTTGCAAACAAACCTTTTTCGATCTTGGTTGTGATTTCCCAAACCACAGCAAGCTCTGGCGCTTCGTGTTAAGATCATACTGAGATATCCATAACTAATCACCAACGGCGGGGCAGTAAAAGAAAGAAAACAAAAGAAAAGTCTGAACAACGGTTAAGGTTTCCCCTGTTTTTGCTCATCCTTAAGATTGTGCGGGAGGCAATTTCCACAAATCTTCCTCGCTACCAAATATTCATGTAAAATTTGAGGAATAGTCTCTTTATTCACATTCAACTCATTTTCCATCAATTGAAGGGTCATTGGGTGATATTTTTGGCACGGACGCCCGGTCATCTTGAACACCCTCTCGTTTATGCTTGAAACTATTAAACCGTTTCCACTAATACGACTAAGTAGTTATCACTATTGTCAACATTTTAGTAGTTTCTGTTGGAGTTTTCCCTAGTCTACAGTAAATTTCAATATTCACTCGTTGCTCCGTGACGACTGACAGAAGCACGATGTAAGTTCTAGCGTCCTGGCCAGAAACTAACAGCTGTTTGATCTTTGCTTGACTGCACTCTACTAATAAAACTGCGAATTACTGTATGCTGCTTAACTTTCGATTTAATTTTTCAATCAACGGTTTAATGCAAAATAAATTAGGCTGGTGGAAAATTAAATTATTGATTTCCTAGTATATAGTCAAGATCTGTGGCGAATAATTTAACTACAGCATATAGCCTATATTATAAACGTAGTAAGAACAAGAAAGTTACTAAAAAGAGTGTCTAAGTACAAGCAGAAATTCCAATAAATATAATTTAAAATTTTATATCCTCGTTATGGCCGGAATGGCTCAGTAGTAAGAGTTAGGCTTTGGCTATAATTAACAGTCCCAATGCTTTCTAATTCTCTATGTCGCAGGGACTGATGATCTATTTGCAATTGGGGATCAAATTAATGGCACTCCTCGTGTTACGATCGCACTAGCGGCGTAACATGGCCCCACACGTACACGCGCCAACGCCAGGCAGGTCAAGTACGGTTACGCACCAACACTGTAACCCAAAGAAGCGGACCCTGTTATACATTACACAAACTAGCTTAGCCTTGCCCCACGCCGCCTCGACAGTGTGTAAGCGGTACAAACGAGGATAACGATAATGATGATGTCCTCGCTGTTTAGCGGACGTAAAGCGGACTATACTTCGAATAACAAAATTACTATTTTATTTTTTATTAAATTTCATAAATAAGCATTCTCTTTCTAGACCTTAATAAAATGTTTCCCGAGCTTCAAAAGAGTTGGAATGTTATTGTTAAATCATAGAAGAACGAGAATAATTAAGGTATCGACATGGCAGAATCAATAAATCAGAAATAACAGGTCAGAAACCTAAATTAAAAAGAGTATTAATATAATTTAACGTCACCTACTTATTGACCCTTTTTTGTTATTGTAATTATACTTTATATTTTATGAACTACAATCGAATATTAAGTACTGTAAAGTAAAAGCCACAATGTACAACTTTCAGAATAATCATTATTAATTTAAATTAGATTGTGTCTCGATTAGTGTTAGTAAAGTTTAAAAACAATACTATCGAAGGATGGAACTTCAACAAGATTTAAACATATTTTATCACATGAATTGGTCAAATAATGAAACAAAACTCAAAATTCCATGTTAATTTTTCTAAGCGTAGTTTCGTTTTATTTTGTTAATATCCCTAAAACTGTAGTGCATTGTATGTGAGCGAGAAGTATTACCTTCTTAAATTATATACTTTTAGTTCCCAAACACCAAATGACCATGCATAATATTAACATCCCCCCCAACCCTTACATGAAATCATGAATGCGCCACTGCAATCCGCCTATTAACATATTGAACGTTTGGCTGATTGTTGTTAATGAATCTCATAATTTATAATTTTAATGTACAACTTAATGTAGTACAAGTATTTTGCATAAAAATACACAAAAACCATAATGAAAACGGATTAACAAACACGCAAACATTTCAAACTGTTCCCCCCATCTAACGGGTGTTAAGCGAACTACGCTTCTGGTTGAACGTTAAGCTAAACTAACCTTTAAATTTTGACAGTTATCGTTTATCTTAAATCACCGTCCACACAAATATTTTGATTGTTATCAGTGAAACACCAACAAATTATCATTATTGGATACCGGGTTTTGTCGCAGCTCTTCTGCTAATTGAGTTATCGTTTCGTTTTTTGCAGGACTTCCACGTCTTTGCTAGCTTTTATCCGACACAAGTCGGGAGAACAATTTCACTGAATTGTCTTTGCAAAAAGCTGACACTCTCCTAATATTTTTAATCCGACACAAATCGAAGATTCTTCTGCCTAACGCAAAAAACGAAACGATAACTCAATTAGCAGAAGAGCTGCGACACAACCCGGTATCCAAAGGAAAACACGTCAGTTCATTCCCGAGGCCTAGCGTCCGCTTCTTTTCTTAATTTATTAACGGTACCCGCGATGGTGGCGGGTAACCGAGCCGAGCCAAGGTGGAAAGCCGACTGAAGAGGAAACGCAATACGAATACGCATCGGCCAAAAATATCACACAACATTGCGAAATATGGTGTAATAGTTCTGGAACAAATTCCCACACGTGCGACTTCCGAGAAACATAACATTTCTATGGCCATGCTGCTGACAAAAAGGGTCTAAGAATTTCTCTTCAGCCGGCGTCAACAGACTACATAAACCTGTCAAGCGTTCGACTAAGTCTCGAAAGTGGCCTTCCATATATTTAATTTTAAAAATAATGAAAATTGTAATCAAGGTAAGAACTAAGAATTAAAATAGAATTTTAATTCCTATGAAGCGGCAAAACTAAACGAACATAACAAAATAGAGGAAGACCACGTAAAGGCGATACCTAGTCTAAATTGAATGAGGCAGGCGAGAAATAAAAAATATGCTAAGATATTTTCTTAAATGTTAGCAAACGGAAAACAATAAATGCTTCAGTATAAGTAGTAGAAGGTATGTAGTAATTTATTCATCAACACTGTAGAAGTGATACTGTTTTATAGTTTTTGTAGAGGATAACGAAACAAAGTTTGACTAAGAATAACTCTGAAACTAGCAAAGTACTGTTTGTTCAGTATTTCAAAGAGAATATCGTGCTGTTTTTACATAATACATCCTGTATATACATATAGAATGCCAGAAACAGTTGGCGTAACAAAAAGTTAGTTATGCTGTCGAGTACGCCATGGTCTTTTAACAATGCGGTATAATTTTCATGAACACATCTACAACGGAAAGTAAAAAATGTCAAAGAAAGCTTCTCATTATAAATAGTTTTTACATAAAGTTCGTGTCCAAACCAATAATAATAATAATAAAGGGCAGGCTCTATACCTGAATGATGAATGAGTTTGCCTGCAAGGCGGAAGGTGAGAGCTCGCGATCCTTGCTTCCACACACTGTCGTCGCGTGACAGATTCATGACACATTGTGATGTGGTGAGCTTCACGCATTGAACAACCGCTTAATTACCTCTTGTTCATTCAAACGCAGATACCCCATTATTTAAAGCGGGGGGAGTAGACATCGAGTTAGGAAGTTGAACTGCCGACCTTCCGCCTGGAGCCCAGTGCTCTAACCACCGAACCACACTGGCTATGTGTCTATACCAAAATCTTATTTTATTTGTTTAATATTTAACTCTGGGTATCACTTATGCAACCCCACATCTTTAGAACAGGAACTAATTAAATGTCATTGAAAATAACTATGATATACATTGGTTGATTTGCTGGCATAATTATTTTCCAATACTACAGCACTGTAACAAATCTGTGCAAACACCAAACTTTCTCTCGGATGCAAGCTCAACCAGAAACACTCCTGTTGCAGCAACTAGCCCAACTAACCACCAAATAAATACACCACTTAAATGGTCCAGAGTAACATACACAGCCGAATCGTCATCTGCGGCGGCATAGCGCAATTTAGTTGCTTTTGCAAACAAGTATTCGTAAAACCCGCTCTCGACTATCCTTCTGGTAAGCTCGTTTACGGTACCCATCATATAATGTCCTTTCCTCATGCCAAACGAAGTTTCCAGTTCCATTAAACCCGTCCCGTGGGATATTATGTCCACCATAGCCTTCTCTGTCGGATGAATGCTCAAGGTTCTTCGAGAAATAGGACTGAAGACAGTGCGATCATATGCAACCATAAAAATGTTGTGCGTAAGGTTGGTATGGGTTAGCCTCATAAGTTGATTGGGTAGTCTGTTACTACGGTTTACATTAGGTATCTTGTAAGATAGGAGACCAGGTACATCAGATTTGTTCGCCCGATGTCTTCCATAGTGCTAATTGGACGTTCGTGCTCGGGGTGCGTCAGAACGCTTACCAATCTGGCTTGAAAGCAACAATTTATTATTATACAGAATAGTAAATAAACTAACATAACCATCCGCAGGATGGTAGAGTTTGGTACAATGTTCTCTGATCCGGAAAGCAAAAACCTCAAAACGGATAAACAGCATCTTAAGAAATTTTTGAATGTCTTTCGTTCCGGAGTACGACTTGCTATTGCCCACCAAGTGGTTACCATGATGCAGAAAACTGTAATGATGGCAATCCAAACTGGCTTGTCAAAAACGGCAATGACTATTCTTAGGCTGTTGAATATCTTCAGCGGCTTCGGTACAATTAGAACGTTGTGATCACTATACAAAAGGTTGGTTAAGTCGTATTCTTGGTAAGAAAATAGTCCTCGATATACCATCGCCATTAAAGTTATATCCTCATTGCGGTCGTACATGACATCCTTTGGGTTTTCTGTATTCATAACAGATGTGTTTGTCTTGAAAAATGCTCCGATTAACTTTATTAACCCTATCAGGATTGAGTAACTGCCGCTTACTTTCGGATCAGGATTTATATTCGGTGGTGTTATAAGTTTGAGGGTACAACCGTTTACGTTCCTGAATGTTTTGTAAAACTTAACAGTAGTGCTTTGATTGCATTGTTGGACAGTATCCAAACGAGAAGTTTTAACGCATTTCGTACCGCTTCCAAATGGGTTAGACATGTAAAGCCTGACCCCATCATGGTCCGATAATAAAATAACGTTTACTATATCAAAACCCCAAAGTATCTCGAAGAAGCGTTCCAAACCACTTGAAGAAGTCGTAGTAACCACGACGTATTTACCTCTGGGACTTTCACTGGGGTTCCAGATGGGACTTTGTATAAGTTTGATGATAGTTTCTTCCAGTGATACAGCATCTTCAACACAAATGATATAACTGTTGGAGAAACTCAGCGATAGTTTGATGGGTTCATCAATTCTTGCTATTATTCGTGGATTCCTGCTTGGAATTGGGATGTCTTTAGAACACTTGGAGATGAATACCAGAGTTTCTTCAAAGGAGTGCAGTTTTCCAAGTAAATTTGAGATGCAGTGTTCAAGTTCGGTGGGCTTTGACAATAGAAGGTGCCGGTACAATTGTCCACTGCAGTAACTGTATTTGTACCAAATTATCACAGCGACAAACAGCATTCGTTTCGCACAACTGTTTGTCTGCATTTGACCAGAATAGATGAGTAGTGTTGTTGAAAAAGACATTTACTTTAATTAAAATTAAGTTAGTTTAATATTAATATCTTCGTTCAACTGCGCTACGCGGTGTCGGTGTTTTCAAGAAAACCAGGGTACCCTGCACATCAAGATATAATAATAAAAACCGATATAAGAAATTTTCTATTAAGTCAACAGTATCGATTATATTCATGAGCCCGAAATGTGCTGGCTTTAAGTGAAAGATAATGCATAGTTTAGTTACTACATTATTAATTCCATTACGTAGGCACTACAAAAATAATAAATATACAATTTTTAAGAAACGGGAAATTTGTATCAAGTGGTAACTCCGGTAGAAAAAAGGTCCAAGTAAATACGTTGCCTAAAAACGTGTTAAATAGAATAATCTACAATGGAAAATAATTCATCATCAATAATTCAATGAGGTAAATTCTAAAATAAGGACACTTAAACAAAATTATTCGGACCAATTCTCAGCACGCCTAGAATATGATTACTATGGACTAACAAAACAGATTTGGCGATTCATAAGGAACCAAAAGACAGAAATATCAGAATACATCGAAACTCAAAAAATCACACAAGAGTAATGGACAAATTACTTCACCCACCTGTTCGATGTGGAAGACCACAGAAATTAACACATAGAAATTGAAAATCCAAATGAAGAGAACGTTGTAGTACCTCGAGAAGAAGTAACAGAAACCATTAAGAAATTAAAAAGCCGTTAATCACTAGGAGAAGACGTAATTTACAATGAATTATTAAAATATGGAGGAAACATACGCATAGAAAAAATTGCTAAACGTATACGACAAATCTTCCGCGAACATAAAGTACCAAGAGAATGGAAAAGTAGCATACTGATGTGTTTAAAAAAGGCGACAAGATGAAACCTGGAAACTACAGAGGAATAAACCTCTTGAACACAACACTGTAACTAACTACAAAAATTATAACAAACAAATTAAATAATATATTAGAATGGGAAGATAAATAACAGGGATTCCGTAGTGCAGATCATGCAACGATGCAATATTTGTGATAAAACAAATAACTGAAAAAGCCCTACAATTTAATAAACCAGCTTACATGTGCTTCGTCGATTTACAAAAAGCCTTCGACAATATTCAGCTGCACGATGTGATTAAAATACTAAACGACAGGCAAATACCAAATGCAACAATAAGCACCATTAAAGATATGTACACGGAGAACACCATGAAAATCAAGCATCACAATAACATAACGGATAGTATACCGTCACAGAAAGGCATCAGACAAGGGGATTCTTTAAGCCCACTTTTATTTAATCTGATAATGGACGAAATTATGAAGGTCGTAAAAACAAGTCGGGGATTTCAAATAGGGACACGAAGAATAAACATAGTATGCTATGCGGACGACGCTGTACTAGTTGCAGATACTGAGGACCGTCTACAAAGAATGCTATAACTTTTCGTTAATACCTGTAAGACCTTTAACCTAACCATCTCTATCGACAAAACAAAATCAATGGTGATAGCGCAAGACCTAGTAAGATGTAAACTAGTAGTAAATGATAAAATTATACAATAAGTGGTGGAAATACAGTATCTCGGAACAATAATAACAAGCTCCGGAGACTTGAACGAGGAAATGGAAAGACAAATAACTAATGCAAAACGAATAGTTGGATGTCTCAACCACACCATCTGGAGCAATCAACACCTAAGAAGAAAAACGAAAACAAGAATATTCAAAAGTACAATACGGCCAGTAATAACGTACACAGCAGAAACAAAATCTCAAACATCAAAGAGCAGACAACGAATGTAAACTACAGAAACGAACGTACTCAGAAGAATCGCTTGAAAAACAAGACTGGACCGAGTAAGAAACACAAATTAATATTAGAGTAATGTGCCACATTGAAGAAATAAATGACTGGGTACACCGGAAAAGAGAGGAATGGAACGCACATATTAATAGAATGGACGAGAGTAGAGTTGTACGAATTGCCAGAGACAACCAACCCAGGGGCAGAAGAAACATAGGGCGGCCCAGAAAGAGATGGAGCGACACAATCCAATAAATAGTATGGCAAAAAAACAGGCTGATAGCATACAATGCAGGAAAGAAGAAGAAGAAGGAAAATAATTTGAACGCTTACGGGAGAGAAATCGCACCTAGCTGTGTACAAAGCGGGTCAAAATTAGCGGGCGCCACCTTTCAAATCACAGCTGATTGCAGGTTTTCGTAGAAGGCCGAGAAACCAGCAGCTTACGGGAATCGGACTCGCCCTGTTTGAAATTGGTAATACACATAGTACAAGAAAAATATCCAAAACAGTAATAATTGTAGTTAAAACACAAAGGAAAGTTTGAACGTTCAGACAAGATAGGCTCACCGCCAGTTGCTTACGGCATTTACTTTAATGAACACATCTACGCAGCCAGTTGCGTTCAAGTTTGCAGAATATAATTAACTTTAACCTAAACGAATAATGAAACACTGGGCAACTGAAGGTTGCCTTACTTTTAATATTTATTACAAGGAAATTAAACTGTTCTATTTCTCAGTCTTTAACGAAACAGGGAACAACAAACACTGTATAGTATATTGGCAAGTTTTACCTTACTTTTCTCTTCGGTACGGAGTAGGGAGAGGCACAATTGGGGTGTTCCTAGGTTCTTCGGGAAGCAGGAAAAATTCGCAGGCACGCCCCTGAAGACTGGATCACGAGGGAGACACAACGCTATGGCCAAGACTTTCTTTGACGAAGAAAATAAAAACGGGAACTTCAAATGCCAAAATCTCCCCCGCTGCACAGGCCGATCACTTGCAACGGCTCACAGGAGACTGTCACTGGGTTGAAAGCTTCTATTCTAACACAAGTCGAGAGAACAAATTCACTGAATTGTCTTTACATACATCTGACACTCTGCTAATATATTTAATCCGACACAATCGAAGATTCTTTTGCCTATAAGGCAGAAAACGAAACGATAACTTCATCTAGTAGAAGAGAGCAGCCTAAACCCGGTTACCAACGATCGCGTCCGTTCACTCCCAAAGACTAGCGTACACTGACTTCCCTCTGCCGCAAAAACTCCCACCTAATGAAATTGTTCTGGAACAATCTTCTTGCACGTGTGCCATCCGGCGAATCTGCACGAGTAGACATCCAAGAACTTCCTTTTGTCGGCATATACAGACTTACACAAGTACGTCAAACGGAACAGATGGGAACTTACAAAGGCTAAGCGGCAAAACTCAAACGAACATAACAAATAACGCCATGTTTTCAGAGAAATGACTTCACAATCAGCGCAGAATGAGCAGGTGCATTGCCATCCAACAAGAACCCGCTACCCTTTCTTCGAAATGTGTTGCAATAATCTCTTTATCACTTCAACATATAATTCGCTATTTACTGTTTACATCATATTTATCGTAAAATGTAATCAATGTGGTTCGGATTCTGGATTTTTGCAAACAAACCTTTTGAGGTCTTGGTTATGATTTCCCAATCCACAGAATGCTCTGGAGCTTCGTGTCAAGATCATACTGAAATATCCGTGAGGGGGCAGCAAAAGAAACAAAACAAAAAAAAATCTGAACTAAGTCTTCGCACGATTAATCTTTCCTCTGTTTCTGCTCATCCTTAAGACTGTACAGGGCGAAATCTGCACAGATCTTCCTCGTTGCCAAGCCTTTATGTAAAATTTGAGGAATCGTCTCTTTATTCACATTCAACTTATTTGCCATCAATTGAAGGGTCATTCAGTGATACTTTTGGCACGGACGCCCGGTGCTAGCATCATCTTGAACACCCTGTCGTTTATGCTTAAAACTATTAAACCGTTTAAACACACTAATACGACCTAAGTTGTTATCACTATTGTCAACATTTCATTAGTTCCTGTTGGAGTTTTCCCTAATATACAGTAAATTTCAGTATACACTCGTTGTTTCGTGACGATTGACAGAAGCACGATGTACGTTCTAGCGTTCTGTCCAGAAACGAACAGCTGTTTGATCTTCGTTTGACTACACTCTACTGATAAAACTGTGAATTACTATATGCTGTTTTACTTTCGGTTTAATTTCACGTGATTTCGGTGCTGCAGCGTCAATATGAGTATAACATTTTTCAGTCAACGGTTTAATGCAAAATAAATTAGGCTGTTGGAAAAGCATACAGCCTAGATTATAAACGTAACGAGAATGAGAAAGTTAATAAAAAGAGTGCCCAAATACAAGCAGAAATTCCAATAAATATAATTTAAAATTTTATATCCTCGCTATGACCGGGATGGCTCAGTAGTAAGAGTTAGGCTTTAGCTGTAACTAATAGTCCCACTGCTTACCTGTTCGCATTGCTCTAGGAGAGAGAATTTCTCTAATTCTCTGTGTGGTAGGTACTAATGATCTATTTGCGATTGGGGATCAAATTATTGGCACTCCTCGTGTTGTGTTTGCACTAGAGGAGTAATAAGTCCCTACACGCACACGCGTCATACGCCAGACAGGTCGAGCACGGTTACGCACCGACTCGGTAACCCAAACAGGCCACAAACCAACTTAGCCTTGCTTCACACCACCTTGACACTGTATAAGCGGTATAAAAGAGGATCACGATAATGATGATGTCCTTGCTATCTAACGGACATAAGGAGGACTATACTTCTAATTACAGCATTATTATTTTATTTTTTATTAAAGAGGAGAATCTCATAGATAAGCACTCTCTTTCTAGACCTTAAAAAAATGTTTCCCGAACTTCTAAAGAGTTTGAATGTTATTGTTAAATCATAGAAGAAAGAGAATAATTTAGGTATCGGCATCGCAGGATCAATAAACCAGAAATAACAGGTCATAAGCCTAGATTAAAAAGAGTATCAATATAATTTAACGTCACCTGCTTATTGCGCCCTGTTTTGTTATTGTGATTATGCTATATATTTTATCAATTACAATCGAATATTAAGTGCTGTAAAGTAAAAGCCACAATGCACGACTTTCAGAATAATCATTATTAATTTAAATTGGATTGTGTCTCAATTTGTATTAGTAAAGTTTAAAAACAATACTAGCAAACAATGAAGGTTCAACACGATTTAAGCATATTTTATTACATGAATTGGTCAAGTAATGAAACAAAACTCAAAATTCCACGTTAATTTTGCTAAGAGTAGTTTTGTTTTATTTTGTTAAAATGCCTAAACTGTAATGTATTGTATGTGAGCGAGAAATTATAAATAAATTATAAACTTTGAGTTACCAAACACCAAATGTCCATGCGTAATATAACATCCCCCCCCCCCCGAACCCTCAAATGAAATCATCGGTGCGCCACTGCAATTCGCCTGTTAAACTATTGAACGTTTAACTTACAAAGCTTAATTGTTGTTTGTGAATCGCATAATTTATAATTTTAATGTACAACTTAATGTAGTACAAGTAATTTGAATAAAAATACACCAAAACATAATAAGAAGGAATTAACAAACACGCAAACATTTCAAACTGTTCCCGCCATCTAGTGGGTGTTAAGCAAACTGCACTCCTGGTTCAACGTTTAGGTAAACTAACCTTTAAATTTTGACAGTTATCGTTTATCTTAAATCACCGTCCACACAAATATTTTGATTGTTATCAGTGAAACACCAACAAATTATCAAGCACAAACCTGCAAAAGCATTACAAAATATGAACGGAGTTATAAAGTAGTCAGGGGTCAATAGCGGTCGCTCACCTTATTTAGACAATTTAACCTGATTTACAACAAAATGTCAGCTAAGCAATTCGGACTCGCGAATGGAATAAACGGCAGGCAAAAAAGATTTTCCATCGATGACGCCTTCGAGGAGGAAACCGACGAAGCAATCCGCGTGTACGGAACAACCGGAGCGACCTCAGGAAAGCCCGGCTTGGGTGGCGACGGAGACAGCACGAGCATCAAAATGGAGTCCTCTAGGTAGGTTACTCGGGCTGTCACCGTGCCCCCTTAACAATTCTCATTTTAGGAGCTACAAGCTAACAAATGACGCTTCAAGAGACAGTGATTCACTCATCCAAGATTACTGTGACGGCTCAAGTCAAGACTTCGACCATCGGTCGTGCTTCCAACACCCCAAGGTTCGTGAGAATTGGCGCATGGTCCTGGCGGCCACCACTCTCTTGTTTATTGGGATCGGACTCTTGGCCACGGGCACCATAGCACTGGCCGAGCCACAGGCAGGGCTCCAGGGGGCCGTTTTCCTACTCGCCGGGTTCATTTGCTTCATCCCGGGTGCATATCACGTAGTTTACATTTACCTGGCAGCCAAGGGTCGGAGGGGTTACCACTTTCATAATTTGCCGCTCTTCACGTGAATTTGCTCTTGATGTTGTGTGCGGGTGTGATATGTCTGCCGAGTTGGTACAGCGCTGTACTGTTAACTAGTCATTTTGATCTATTTTATGCTGCTGCCATGGCAATTATGAAGCAAGACGATTTGTCCTGTACCAGCTCGGGTGTGCAATGTTTCAAATAGTCGTATACAATATTATTTTAACTGAGTTGAGTAAGATTTTAAGTTTAGGTACTTTGATATAATGCGAAAATGTAGGAGTGTGGTGGCGTTTTCGATGCTAATTGATCTTGGTAGGCATTTTACCGTCACTTTGAGTAATCGAATCTTTTTTGTAAGCCTGCCACGTATTCAATTGAACATAACCTGACTGTTCGATCGTAAAACCAATCTAAGTGAATCAGGAGGTGGTTTTGAAGTGAAAAGCAGATTTTAAATGAGCAGTTAACTTAAATTTTGTAATTTATGAAGATCTGTATTAGTGTCGATGTTTCTTTTCTAGCCTTGCAAATGTTTGAGTTTCATTAAACTCTTATTCAAACTATTTATTATAGCAGGTATTTGGATGAATGGGACGAAAACTGCCCACTTAGAAGTATGCTTTAATCCTATTTTTGTTTTCCTCTTAAATATACATAACGTAGTAGATAGAAGTGAAAACTGCATTTGTCTAATTTCTTTGACACAATAATCAGCTTAGGAGGAGAAATACACACAAAAATATAAAGGAAAGTGTTATTTCACTGCTTCTCAGTATTAACTTAAAAAATAATGCTTCTATAATTGTCATTTGTTTCTCTTGCGAGTTGTAGCACAAACTTACAAGATTTTAAATGGCATAAATGACTGAGCTCGGCAGATAGCTTTTTTTTTCTTATATATAAAAGAATTTAACAGAAACAGTTTAGCCGTCAAAATAACTTATTTTTCTCTCGGTTGAACTTGTATAAATTGAAGAGACATTGAAAAACTTTGTAACTAAATCGAGTGAGTGATAAATTTACAAGAAACAGTTGAAAATCTTTTTGTTGTCAAAATAGCTTGTTCTTTTTTTTTAAATCCCCTTGAAAACCAAACTATCACGTTAAAAAATCAAGTGTCAGTTGCAAAAATATCTTTTGTGAATATTATTAACAGGTATCTAATTTTTTCCTTTAAGTTTATTTTTTGTTTTACTTCCTAAGCAAAATATTCATTTTTAAAATTAGCCAATAACACTTTCTTATTCCAGCGTATTTTGGAAAAAACAGAAACAAATTTAAAGCACATTCCGGACTAGGCAATTTTTGTCCTATTTAGGCAAGCGTCCGTTTCTTACCAATGTGGAATGGACAGCCTAGATATATTTTGATCCGTCTTTTCTAACCTCACCATTAACCTTACATTTGATTCTAAACACATCTTTATTTTGTTTGCACTTCAATCATTCCCATTTTTAAGTGAAATTGTTGGTTTTATCGATAAAACTGCTCAAGCTAGCCTGATGTTTAATATTCCAACTGGTATATTTACAAACATAACCTCAAAAATTGCGATTTAACCTCACAAGTGTTATAGATTTTATGGTCTTCATTAATAGTTATAAACTGGCCTTTTTTTGGTAGCTCAAGTATATCTTGATTTGAAGAGATTCCTTTTACGTATTGCCCATTACTGTTATTATAGTTGAAGCTGAGATTACGTTAGTCCACAATATCCACACTGGCAGAAAACAATCGAAAACGCCACGTCTGTTGTGTAAGTTATTAATTAGCATCAATGTATGGGATTTTTTTGTTAGAAAATGGTTAATGTTTAATGTTTTTCTAAGATGACAGTCTAGTTTATAAGCGAAATATTAATTTTAAGCAACTGATCTCATTGTTAACAATTTTTCTGTAAGTTTAGTTAGTAAGATCGGCAAGTTTCAGCACAAACTAACACTATGGACTTAAACAAAAGACTTTTCTGGATTAGAGGAGTAAACAAAGTCACTCACACACACACACACACACAAACAGAGACGTTTGTTGTCTCTGCTGAAAAGACTTGTTGCAGAGAGGTTTACGATTACGAGTTACTTTTAAGGTTATGTAGGCTAAGTGTGTTAAATGTTTAATCTATCGCAAAAAAACATGAATAACAACTTTTATATAACTATAGTTTTAGCAATATAACACCTTTGGCACTGATTCGTAACTAACAATAATTATTTATTTATTTATTGCAAGTCGCTGGTATCACATCATCGCAAAAGTAAAAGTATTTATTATTCGTACTACTTTAGCATAATTTGTCGCTGTTACCAAAAACAATAACAAACAAACGATGGTTGCAATGCAATACTTCACTGCATTTTGTATACAGTTAAAAATAAAACTTTTATGTACATAACGTAACAATTTTTTTGTCCCATGGACTGTGCGTTGGTGAGTCATCGAAGGCACTTCACTCATGTTCACTAGAATCGACATAAATATTGCAACAACGAGCCACTTTGAAACTGATATAAATGTAGCACAAGTTACGGAGGAGAATCGAAAGTGAAACCGCTGCGGCCGACTGGGAGGCGACACCTGCAACGGAATACGAGTCAAGTTTGATTCTGGTTGCGATATTTTGAGAATTAACTGAAATCAAACTGAACTAAAAACGGTTTCCTCTTAATATAATCAAATTGTACAATGTAACCGAAATAATAGAATCCACTCCCTAATATCAAATATAAACAAAATTGTAACTTCTAACCTCAAAATATTCAAATTAATCCAAAATTGTTATTTCTAACCTACAAATCAAATCAAATTTTCAAATGCAACCAAAATTGTAATATTTAACCTCAAAATCAAATTTAAACAAAAGTTGGCAGTTCTAACCAAAGAATATTCAAATCTAAACAAAAATTACAACTTATATCCCCACAATATTCAAATATTCTTCAAAATATGCAATTTTAATCCAAAATTGTTATTTCTAACCTACAAATCAAATAAAAGTTATCGCCTTACAATTTTCAAATGCAACCAAAATTGTAATATTTAACCTCAAAATCAAATTTAAACAAAAGTTGG